>JAPKLX010000003.1:4197450-4217185 GCA_026898415.1 Leonotis leonurus | reverse complement strand
TACCCATCCTATGATAATTACTCTATAATATGATAATTACTCTATAATTAAATGATTATAGAGTAATTATCATAGGATGGGTATCGTAACTTGAATATCAAATATAGAAAGGTTAAAGAAAGTATTACAACCACAAGCATTTTTTTAGATGAACCGCAATTAATTATTAAAAGAGTAATTAGATGAAGCTTGCCTTTCACACTAATCACTGAAATAACTATTCATTTTACAATTTCTTCCCCAAAGTAAATACAATTTAATTATTGTCTCAGTAAAGCTGGCAATTGAGATAACTAAGTAGTCCAAGAAAAGTCGAAAGGAAAACACCCTTTCTGGGATTTCCCCTACAGAAGTAGAAAGTGTGTAGCAAACCTCTCCAGCTCACAACAGAACCTTCGGCAACACACTTAGTTTAATCTCCTTTGCTGCACAACTTAGATCAAGTTTCATGCACATTTTGACAAACAATGCCATCTTCCTGTACAAGGCTTTTAATTTATTGTGTTCAGTTAAGATTTTGCATGGATTTGAAATGGTCACCAAATCTAAGATGTAACCATTTCAACCAATTAGGCCTATCACCAGTCCTCTTTAAATTCCTCAATCTCCATAGTCTCCCTCTCCAACAAATAGAAACATCATGGTTATCTGCAACTTCTCAAGTCTTCCCATCATCTGCATTTTCCTCCTCCTGTTCGTTACTGCTGTGACAGCACAACCTTTAGTTCCTGCACTGCTAATCTTTGGAGATTCAGTTGTTGATGTAGGCAACAACAACAATCTTGAAACCATTGTCAAAGCCAATTTCCCTCCTTACGGTAGAGACTTTATCAAACACAAACCAACCGGTAGATTCTGTAATGGGAAACTTGCTTCAGACTTCACTGGTAAATTCATAAGCACCCCAACTACTTCTATTACCACATACAACATAATGAAACCTACTTTTTTCTTACCATGCAGCTGAGAACCTTGGATTTACCTCGTATCCACTGCCCTACCTCAGCAAGCAAGCTAAAGGGAACCATCTGTTAATCGGAGCTAACTTCGCCTCCGGTTCTTCAGGCTACTACGACACCACAGCAAAAATCTTCGTAAGCATCCGTGATCTACTGATGTAAGAGCAATCACCATGGAATTGTTGATTTTTTTTTTGTCATATAGGAAACGATTCCATTGAGCAAACAAGTGGAGTTATACAAAGATTATCAGACGAAGCTTGTGACATTTGTGGGACAATCTAATGCTACGTCGATCATAAACGGATCGATACACTTTGTTAGTGCTGGTAGCAGTGATTTTGTTCAGAATTACTACATCAACCCTCTGCTATACGAGAAGTACACTCCAGATCAATTTACAAACATTCTCTTGCAATCCTACATCAAATTTGTGCAGGTTGTTTGCTTTCTGATGCTTTCTGCTTTCATGTGTTAAAAGACAGAAAAATTAGTCTTGACTGCTATTCTATATGGACTTATATGCAAGCAGGAGTTGTACAGTATGGGAGCAAGAAAGATTGGAGTGACAACATTGCCACCACTTGGGTGTGTGCCTGCAGTAATTACTATATTTGGTGAGGACACAAATGATTGTGTGGAAAAGATTAATAAAGTGGCAGTTTCATTCAACAATAAGCTCAACTCCACTTCCCAGAAACTGCAAAGCAAGCTATCTGGTCTTAATCTTGTGCTCTTGGATATATATCAGCCACTTCATGACCTTGTCATGCACCCTACTGATTATGGTGAGCAGTATATATATAATTTTGAGGGGATGGAAAAAATGACTCTTTATTTCTAGCTTATACAGTGATATATAATTTTGTAGGTTTCTTTGAAGCAAGAAAGGCATGTTGTGGGACAGGATTGCTGGAGACATCTGTGTTGTGCAATAAAGAGTCACCTGGTACATGCAAAAATGCAAGTGAATATGTTTTCTGGGATGGGTTTCACCCTACTGAGGCTGCTAACAAGATCTTGTCTGATGATTTGCTGACAGCTGGCCTTTCTCTCATCTCCTAATTTATTCAAAATTTTTGTTAGAAACTAAAGATGTCACCTTTCCTTGCTTGTTTGATTGATGTCGTCTGGTTCTTATATAATATATGTATCTTGGTATTAAGTAGTGTTTGTGATTTTCATGTATAAAGAAAACAATTGGTTATGCTTGTACTACATCTCTCTGTTTCAAATACTTATATTTGCAGTATTTCTTGAAACCAATTTGAAGTTGGGAGAAAAGGTACTGAGAAAGAAGAAGAAAGGAAATGGTTGAGAGAAAATTTAAAAGAGGATGTAAAGTGCAAGAAATGAATTGGGAGTAAAAGAAACTGTTTCCAATGTCGACAGGAAACGGCCCCGCTAACTTAACAGGTGGAGATCTCTTCACCACAACTAACAACAAACCATTTTCAACCACCACCTTCATCGTCTCTCTCTCTCAAACATCTCTCCGCCTATACTATTCATACACATGTACAGACATTGCTTCAATCTACGCTTCGCTTGGATTTTCTGCGCGGAGATTTAGCTATATATACGGATGTAGCGTGCGTCACACTTCCAACTTTGCTCGTATTCATCTCTCTACAGAATGGCGAGTCCGACTTCGCCCAATTTACTGCAATTGCCGCTTCACTCTCCCCAATTCCGCCTTATCTTGGCCGGAATTTCGCTATCGCGGTCGAGGCAGGATGTTTCACGCAAATTGTTGCTGTGGAAGCCGCCACAGCAGTCGCAGAGGAGCTGGGATCCCCTGAGCCAAGTTGGAGCTAAGGAAGTTGCGATAAAGTGTTTTGCGGAATCGGCTGAGGATAGAGAAAGTTCAGGTGAAGTTGTGTTGGATAAGGATGGGGACGATGGAGTCTCCGACGGGGAGGTGGTTGGTCATGGTTTCTCCAACGGTATTCCTGTTTCGCAGAGGATCCCGGCCGCTGCAGATTCTCTATCCCTCGGGATTCGCGAGCCAGTGTATGAGGTCATATATATACTACATAGCCACTTTGTTTTCTGAGTTTCTGGTTTAATATGGTAATCGTGAATTTTGGTTATTCTATTCGAAGAAGAGACATAAAAGAAGAACTTTAGTAGTATGTTAATGCTCACAAGTGACAACCGTTAGGAAGATGAAGAATATTGTTTGAAGTGTAAGGTTATCGAACATATAAAAGTTCAGTTCCTAAATTGCAAGAATAAAGAAGAAAAACGAAGGAAATTTTCTTGATCCTTTGTTGGAAGCATGGCTGGCTTTGACATAAAAGTCTATGTACTTATTTACAGAGTCTGTTAGAGAAGGGTTTGGTTAATAAAGGAACTTGAAATTTATTTAGAGGTGAGTTAGAAGTGCAAGCATTTTGAGGGTATGGTTAATAAAGAAACTTGAAGTGCTATGTAGCTTTCTCTTGAATAATTTTTATCAAAGAAGTATAGTAGTAGAAAACCAAGCTATCAATTCATTGAATGGAAGGAATTATTTTCTGTTTGACGTATGTAGACTATGCAAGTGGAGCGCAGATAGTTTAAGAGTATGTCTGAATGTTCGCTCATTGCCTCTCAATAGGTTGTGGAAGTAAGCTCTAATGGGATTGTTTCTACGCGGAAAATTAACCGGAGACACTTGTTAAAATCAAGTGGTGAGTAGAAGTTTCTCTCGTGGTAATCTGGTTTGCTCAGTAGTAAATTCTTACCCTCCATCCCAAAAGAATGAAATAAATATCTGAAAGGAATCATGCACAATATTTAGATTGTCCTTATTATAATTTCTACTTATTATAAAAGATTCCTTTGCAGTATAAGCAGTTATTTCTTTTGTTCTTTGGCTCTGTTTCGCTGAACTTTGTTTTCTCCTATAACATTACTGTTTTTCTTCTATTGGAAATCTTTTCCAGGTCTTCGACCTCGAGATGTTAGGAGCGTTGATCCATCATTGTGGTTAACCAATACAATGCCTACAATATTGGTAGGGATCGAACAGCTATGTACTTTTGCTCCTATTGTGCTCTAACTTATGATAAGACCTGATTCAGGTCATTTTAATGTTAACGCGGTCATAATTTTTTTTTTTCACTTTTACAATTAAACGGTTTAACTCACTGTTCAGGTTTAATCATGGTCCAAATTCTCAGTGTATCCTTTCTTACTAAATCAACTGGTTGATATGAATATAATTGTAAATCTCATTAAGGTACGGGAATATGCAATTTTGCTGAACCTGGGATCTCTACGTGCAATTGCAATGCAAGAACGTTTATATATATTTAATTATAACCGGTACTTCCCTCATTTTGTCAATTACATATACGTTGTCACGTAATCTTGTGAACCAATATGTGACTTTTGGAATCTGACAGGAGAGCAGGAAAAGCTTTTATTGATACGTTGTTACCCCGCTTAAACCCGAAGAACATGAACGGAGGGCCCTCTATGCCATTTGTTCTTGAGGTTGATCTCATCATCTCACATTTCAGTAACGATCAACTACATGTAGCTTGGTCAAGCTCATTCTTTTATTTCTATACAAATAAGCTTTATGATAGTTTATTGATTAATAGACTGACAGATCTTCAATATGATATTCTTTCAGGTAGTTGAGGCAGCATTACATTCTCGAATCCAACGCCTGGAACAGAGATTAATGGATTTAGAACCACGTGTGAGTAAGAGAAATAGTAACAGCATGCTTTCTGATAATTTCTGCTCCTTTTGGGATGAGTTCTTTTGGCTGGTTTCTTCTTCATCCTCTTGAACTCTTCTTCTAAGTTGTGGCTATTAAAATTCAACTATTCATTTCGACATTGCTGTTTGAGTCTGAAAAATATATATGTAAACTTGAATAGTTTATTTACAAAGCCTAGGGTAACATGAGGATAAACAATAGTATCTTTTATTTTTGAATATCACCTAGCAAATGTGATGAGATGCCTGATTACTGTTCTGAACTTCCTGGGTAAAAAATACTTAGACCTTTATAACAGCTTGGTGCTTGGAACCCTTTTTTGTTATACTAGTTTGTGCTTCTTCCATTCATATTTGTCTGTGCATTGCAGAAGGAACCAGAAAGCATTTCTTTCTAGCACCGCCACAACATAGATATTTATTGAAAATGCTATAGAACATCGAAACCTATATATGCTGCTGTTATATGTAGCAAAATATACCAAGTTCACATGTATGATGTATATATTGCTATCATGTAATTGTCGTAATTCCCCTTCTTGCAGGTCCAAAATTTGCTTGAGGTTCTTCCTAATCGATTGACTGCCAACATATTGGAGGAACTCCGAATTAGCAAGCAAACATTAGTATAATTTTCCCTTTTATTCTGGCTATCTTGGTCTTGGGTAAAATGTATTCATTAACTCATAATGAGCTTCTTGTTTATTTACGACTAAAGGTAGAATTGGGTTCAAAGGCTGGGGCTTTGAAGCAAATGTTGCTTGATATCCTAGAGGACACCCATGAAATAAGAAGAATATGTATTATGGGAAGAAACTGCACATTGACAAAAACTGACGAGATGGAATGTTCTGTTCCCTTGGAGAAGGAGATAGTTGAAGGTAAGTCTCATAAAGTTGTATTCTTTGAAAGATGAATTACATCTAAAATTGCATGCATGACTTGTGTTTATACCAATTGCTAAAAATGCACACATCACTTGTGTTTTGTACAAATTGCTGTCTGAGTTTTGGTCACTGTGTTTCTCAGAAGAGGAGGAAGAGATTGAAATGCTTTTGGAAAATTATCTCCAAAGGTAATTCCTTGACATCCTTTAGTTCAGAAAGGGGTTACTTAGTTGGTGCTTATTATGACAGTAGTTTTACATAAGAAATTTATCCAAAGTTTGAAGGAAGCCAAATATACTTTTGTCTGGCAACCTGCCCCTGGCCCCTACTCACCTAATCCCCTTTATTCAAGGATTTATTTGAAAACAAAATATTGTTCAAAACAATCAAAAATCGTATGACTTCATTTAATTTCTCATTCTTTTTCTCACTGAATGTTAATGGACCATTGACAATTCTCTAAACCTTTCATACTGAAGAATTCCATCCTTTAGTAAGTAGTAATTGCTTTTCCATCTGCCAGCAATATATGGCCTGATAAGCTCTCTATTATGTTAGAGATCAGTTCTGATTTGTTGTTGATCACTCCCTTATATTTCTTGCCATTATCTTTGTTAAAGTCTGTTCAAGAAAGAGACCATTTTCTTTAACCAAATACTTTTAAAGTCCTATTCCCCCGACTACATTTATTCTGCTGAAACAGGCCATAAGTTATATGTTAAGTTTCTATAATTTGCTACTGGGTGAGTGGGTTTCCGTAGAAGTTGATGTTACAGTGGATGGTTTTATAATATTTTAGTAAGCAGATTATTTTTTTCATGTAATGACAGATGTGAATCTTGTCATGGTCAAGCTGAGAGGCTGCTTGATTCCGCTAAGGAAATGGAAGATTCAATTGCTGTTAACCTTAGGTTTGTTATTTGCTACTGCTACTAAGCCAAAGAACTTCTTATCACCAGTAAATTAACCATCACAGGAAATGCCAGTGGAATTGCTTCAATTTGAATTATCTGAGGGTTGCTTCTCTATATCATGCATACTGAAACTCAGACGTTCTGAAAGTTGACTACTGTTTGTCTGTTTTCTACATTCTTTCCATTAAAAGATACTGGACTTTCTGGATAGAGTTATTCTAGGTACAACACCCAAATTATCACGAAATTAGTGGATTAAGCATGATTTCTTTCTAAGCAGCATAACAGGTAGCAGGTCTGCACTGCTCTTCTAAAGCAACTAGTACTAATTTAATTTGTAAACCTTTGATATGTTCTGCACATAGCTTCAAAGAAAGAGAAAATAATGTAATATGTGGATTCTGGAAGGTGTTTTGTCTTCACTGACTTCATTCTTGACTCACTTAGACAGTAGCACTTTCTTTTTGGCTTCGATAAAGAAGGTGTTGGTTTTCAGTAGACATCTGGTTTCTATAACTGTCTTGACTGTATTAAATATGATTCTATCTTATTAGCTCTCGGAGACTTGAAGTAAGTAGAGTGGAACTTCTCCTTCAGGTCGGTGCATTTTGTGTTGCAGTTGGCGCCCTAATTGCAGGTATTTGGCTGATAATTGATTACTGTAATTAGGCATCAGCATTTAATAATTAAGGAACTGGGTTTCTTCTTGAAATCGTTACTTAGGTTCTTTACCTAGGTTACTAGGTACATGACATTTAGATATTAGTATAATCAATGTACAAGCACACCTTCTGCACTCAGTTGGAGTACTCTTTAGAAGGTGAAAACTCAACCCTACCAAAAGCAAGTAGCTAAGGAAATCAAAATTTGTTAGTTCAATATACAATTGCAGGATGGTACATAATAAATGCAGAGTGTTCTGCAATATTACCCTGTTATTGCCAGAACATGATGTATTCTGCATGCACCATGTAATATAAATTTCATGCTAACAATATGTGAAATTTGGCAGGTATATTTGGCATGAACTTGAGATCTTATCTTGAGGAGAATGTGGTATGACCTCCTTGTTCGCCCTTGTTTAACATCATCATCCCCAATAGAACATTAAAATCTGCATGCTAAGTACATAAATTCATTGGGTAGAAACTTGCTTTGCAGTCAGCTTTTTGGCTAACAACGGGAGGGATTTTTGTCGGAGCTGTGCTTGGGTTCTTTCTCATGTACGCATACCTCAGAAAAAGGAAGATTTTGTGAGCATCAGATCGAACACGCATGTGACTACATGATACCTTCTATCGATATAATCATAGCAGGCACGATTTTCATTGATACAAGATGACACGAAGCTGTTGGTACATACATAAAGAAACCATTTGGTCCTCATTGCATATGATGTGCGATTCTGCTGCATCCACTGATAGAGGGCTACTAGATTGGAGGCATTCGTAACATTATTTTGTAAGCAAGAAGCTACTAAAACAAGAGTAGTCTGATTATTTGAGGGCAAGGTCGCAACCCAGCATGATCAGCTCTGTGTTTGCTTTCACAAAAATACAAGTGATGATGATTGCGGACATTCAGATGCAGATACAGGGAAAGTGATCATTCCCACACTTTCCTGAACTCTCGAAATATTGCTCTATTTTTATGTTTTTTGTCACTGTAAGAACTATGTAGGTGTGCCATCGGCCATGGTTATGGTCTGTTCTGTTGTTCGGTTGGATAAATTATCCGTGATTTAGCCGCGTATTAATTATTATGAAATGTTTGATTGGATAGATAGAACTCTTGATTTAATCTCAAAATTATGTCATGATTAGTCATGACTTATTTGTTTTGGTTCCTTCTATGACAAAAATAATCTCGACTAATTACTGGCTAAATCAATTTCAAACAATCACGGGATAATCTAATTTTAGATAATTGATCATCCTTTATGCATATTTTGAGCATTAGTGGTGAAAATTCGAACTCAACTTTATAGAGTACAAGACACTAAATCTTATGCGTTTCAAATGGAGATCGTAACCTTCAAAATTCCAAATAAACTATTGGGCAACCAAAAAAATATTAATCAAAAACGAAGAAGAAAAGAGTAGACAATATATTCTTTTACTTTCTTTTATCATATCATATTTTTTTCATAACAATATAACAACCTCTTGTAATAACACAAGGTGGCAGTAGCAGGTATCAGAGTACACTAGCTAGCTATATATTCTAGTACTAACACCGGCCCCCTTATGATTTACATCAACACATATTGAATGTGCATTAATTCTATTCTAGGGAGAAACAAATCTCTTCGAAAACTCTATAATTTTGTTGAAATAGAGGGACTAAAGCTTCAATACTTCCATCCCCCTTTAATGATGGGAGAAGGAATAACATACCTTCTACGGGTGAGAATGAGGGAGAGAAAACGAAAGGGCTTCCACTTCCAAAATCAAAATCATTAAATGGAAACCTTAGCCAGCTATAAGCCTCCAAATTTGGCCACAAAATCTTCTCAGAAGTGTCTGAATTTGGCACAAGATCTTCCTCCATCACCTTGTGATTTGAAAAGTCGATAAATGATTTGAAATAGTCATCGTTAACACTAACGACTGCCTCGTGTAAAAGCTTAGCTGCATAGGGCAGAGGCTCGTGCAAAAGGTCATCCACTCTAGCTTTTGCGAATGCCCACAACACCAGATTCCCGGAGTACTCGTTTGGAACCCTAGGGTTTAGCCGAGCCCGCCCGTCTACGGATATCCGTAGTTGGGTGGTCTTGGATCCTTTCAAGCCGCGAGCCTTTGTTACGGCTCTCCATAGATGAGCCAAAAGGCTCTCGACAGTGGTGAAGGGTTTCTTCGATGGGGATTCGTTCATCGAAGAAGCCCTAGCTTTGAGCGTGGAGAGAAACTCCAATGTGAAGTGTACTTTGTGTACCACGATATCCTCCACATTATGATCAATCAAACGGTACACTTTTTTAAAGTTTCTATCAATGTATTCCACCCCTCTATGTTGAAACTCGAATCTTGGAGGGTTTCGAGGGGTGAATATTGTACGATCAATGAATGGTAGTGGGCTAATTTCTAATCCCCGAGAAGCTAGGCCCCAAGCAACCATGAAGTTGCTTGTGGCATTACCGTCTGACATGAAGTGGTGGGCCGTGAATCCCACCACCATCGAGCCACAAGAAAACCTCGTGACTTGAACTTGGGCGAGCTCAACCACACCCTCCAAGCTAGGGTGCATGCTTCGCAAAGACGAGGAAGGACTAAAAGTAAGAGATTGATCTAGGTCACTATCAACTGATGCCTCCACAAACCTAACGCCCTCGTCGTTTAGAAGAATGATAGGTTCGCCATTGCTATCCTTACCGAGCCTCCCGGTCCACGCCCGATACACGGCCAAGGCCTTCCTTAGGCCTTGCTCGATCGTGGCATTGGGTGGGGTTGGAGCGCGATACGCGTAAACAACGGCTACGTGTTCATCGTCGGCAATCTTATCAAAGACAGACAATGGGATGTAATCTGTGTTTGCAGGAGGATTGCCTTCATAAAAAGGCTTAATAATCTTTGAACTTTGTATTTTCATTTGCATGGTTGTTGTAGGAAAGTATTAGGCAATGGAAATGTAACTTGGTTTTTATCCCACCTGATAGAACAAACTGCAGGGGTTTATATAGTAGATAGAACAAATTGCAGTAATACAAATTCAAACTATTGTTTGCCCAATTGCAGTTTATATTGCACATATAAGATTCCAGATATATATGTAATATCACGAACAAATTAATTGCAGTTTGTATATATATATATATATATATGTTATAGTTAATACCGATTCAAACCATTAATTGTTTGCCTATTGCAGTTTATATTATGCATATAAGATTCAAGATATATGTAATATTATAATAATAACAATATTTATCCAATACATTTCCATTATATATATTTAAATAATTAAGTAACATATATCGAGATAAGATTTATAATATTCTATTTTGTGTTATGTAATCAAATTTTAATTTATTTTTTATTTCAATATTTTTATATATTTTAATTGAATTTTATACTCATTATAATATTTGGATTTATTTAGCTAAATAGAGTATATAATTAATTTTTTAACGTTTAATGTCATTTTTAATTGACTTTTAGAGTCGATAAATTTAAAAATAAGGTATATAATTTTTTAAAATTTTAATTTTAATTTTAAATAATTATTAATTATAATAAATTTTTTATTTTTAAAAATATTAATTAAAATACTACATTTGATTGTATGTATATAGCATTCACATCAGCTTTACGTTTTTACTGACGATGGGCATAACATTGAAATCTTTGTCGTGCTTATAAATTATGAATATTTTTTATTGAATATTGATCACTAAATTAAGTTTTAAAAATCGATGAATAATTTTTTAATAGAATTCATAAAATTTTAAAAATTACTTTATGGATGACATGAATCTGTAATCCATGAACAACATTTTTTTAGTTGATTACATTAAATTTTAAAATTCATCTTACAGATAATTATTTAAATCTGGAAGTGATGATTAAATTTTGCTAATACGGATGATTCACTATATTATTCGAACTCGATTTGTTAGTCAAATCCGAACTTAATCGGGTAAAGTTAAATTTGAATCCGACTTATTAAGGTTCTGTTAAACATAGACACGAACTTGACTTGTTAAACTCAAACTTGAACACGACACGAATACGATAACTTATGTGTTGATACGTCCAAAAATCGGAAGACTATATATATACAGTAAGTAATCAATGAAGCAGCAAATTTAATAATTAAATTATACTATCAAAGGAGAACAATATGCAGCTACTGTATAAAAGATATGTTAGAGCATCTATATTATATCCTTATAATATAATGAAGTAAGAAATAAGACTTACACATGCATCAAAACTTAAACTGCAGTATACAACCTAGAGCCCAGCTACACTATACATCATCATAAAAATGGCAAAAAAACACCAAAGAATGTCCTGTGCAATAAGAGGCATATAACCTTGGTTAACGGCAGATTGCATGGCTTGTAGCTCTGTGAGTTGCTGCTATCATTGAAAATCTGAGGGACGCTGTAGAGAGAAAATACTTTGGAAAAGTTGTAAAAACTGGTTTGTTTATCATTGAAAGCACCACTTATTATGAAAAATAAGCGACAATGTCAAGAGTACAACTTTTCTCACACAACATGAGGAGGATGTACAACACTCTCTACTAGTAGTTGCTACATAAAATCAAACTCAGCCAACATCATTTTCAAAATTTTATGCTTTATAATTTTTATTTTATTCTAATTTAAGGGTTTATCCCACTAAAAAATAGGCAATATAATCATTTCTATCATTTAGTGTAATTTTTAATTAAGTATTAGGATTGATATATAAATTTAGAAAATAATGTATATAATTTTTAAAATTTCAATTTTTTTGAATAAATATTAATTATGATTCATTATATCATTATATATATAATAATGTATTTTTAAAAATAAATATGAATTGAAATGATAAATTCGATTATAAAATATAGAGTGCAAAACACTAAATCTAAATCTCATGCACTTCATCAAGTGGAGATTGTAACCTTCAAAATTCCAAATAAATCTTATACACATTTAGAGCATTCGCAGTGGCGGACAGCTTGGGGTTGGCAAAAATGGGTTTCGGTGGCATTTCTGTAATTAAATGGAACTTTTGAAGTTTGGGGTTTGGGAGATTGTTGGTAGGTTGCAGTGGAGGTTTCACACTTTGGGGTTTGGGAAACTCTACTAATCATTATAGAATGATTGAATTTGTATTAATTTAATTTGTTAATTTTATTTGTTAACTTATAATTACAAATTTAAATTAATAAATATGTATTTAAATTTTAATATGTTTTATTTTATTTAATTATAAATTTCATAAAACGAAAAAAAAAACTAAAAAAACGAAAATTAAAAAAAATTAAATTACAATACTTAATAATTAAAATCCTCATTTAGAAATTGAAAATTACAATGCTTAATAATTAAAACCCTAATTTAGAAATTAAAAATTACAATACTTAATAATTAAAACCCCAATCTAGAAATTGAAAATTACAATACTTAATTTAAATCCTAAACTTATAAATTGAAATCAAACCTATTCTTAATTTGTGCACACATCTTGTTGTGCATCTCGAGTTGCTCGGGATTCATCCTCGACGTATCATTCATCAAGATCTTCCAATAAGCAAGTCTTGTTGTTTCGTACGTGAAGGTTGATATTGCGTTGGAGCTTAATTTCAAAGCATCCAACGCTTCGGTCGTTTGTTCGGGGGCGGGGGCGGAGTCGGAGATGGAGGCTTTACCTTTGGCTTTTCTCTTCGCCGCCTTCGTCCCCATCGGACGTTCCTCGGGTTCGGTTTGGGCTTCACCACCTTGGGTGGAGTCGCTCGTGAAGCCTTCTCCCATATTGTTTTTCTCCCGTTTGTTGGAGGAGGTGTCCGGAACAACTCGTTGGAACTTTTGCGTGTTCCGCAAAATCTCCCAACAATGCCGATATTTGAAGTCGACGTTCTTCATTTGTTTGTACTCCGTCAACGCCTTTTGATAGACGTCGTAGTCGGAGTTGCTACTTGCCCATCGATCGGAGCACCGGTTGTAAATCGCACAAAACTCCTGTGTCAAATTTTGGATACGTTGCCAATGACACTTCAATTGTCGAAGTTGGCGAGGCCTCGACGAGTTTTGGCGGTTGAAGGAGTCGGTGATGCGCTTCCAATAGACCTCGGCCTTTTGGTTGTTGCCGACGATAGGGTCTTGGCTTGTGTCTAGCCAAGTGCGACAAAGTATGATGTCGTCGGCCTCGGTAGGCTTGATCACCTTTGGGACGACCCGAACTCTTGCTTTGGGAGTGAGCAAGAGGCTCGTCCGTACCTTCCTCCAAAGAATCATTCAAGTTGATTTCTCCGGCTTCATCGGATTGTTGTCGGCCGATTGAGGTGGTTGAGAATGTAGGAGACGGTTGTGAACCGAATTGGGGTGCGTAAGGAGGAAGTTGAAACCCGGGATAAGTTTGGCCGGGGTAAGGAGTAGAAAAAAGAAGAGGGTTGAATTGTGAAAGTGAGAAATTAATTTGAGATTGAGGGGAGTGAATATAGGGCGAGGGAATGTAGGTTGAATTTTGGCTTAAATAATTGCCGGACGAATTGTTGTCCGAGCTTGCACCTTGGCTCCCACTTCGGAATAAGAACGGATTGAATTCGTCATCCATGATATTTTTTTTGTAATTGTAAGAAATATTTAGTGAGTAGATATGTTTGAAAGATTGGAGGATAAATGAGATGTGTGAAAATGTGGAATTGAAATGTTGTATTTATAGATGAATTTATAAAATTAAAAATTAAAAAAAACGAAAAAAAAAATAAAGTGGGTGGGGCGTGCGCCCGGACCACCTGCAGCGGTGAACTCGCGTGGGGCGCGCACCCCAGCGCCCGTCTCACATATGCCCGCCCCGGCGCGCGCCCGGAGCACCCGCAGCGCGGGGATCACGCCCGGGCGCGTGCCTCTCGCCCTTCCCCATGCTGCCCGGGGCGCGCGCCCCTCTCCCACTGCGGATGCATGGTTTGGCAATAGCCTATATGGCTACTTGCTCTTCTAAAATCTAATGATGAGAAGTAATATATTTTGTTTCTATTTGAAAAAAAAAATCCAAATAAACTATTTGGCAACCAAAAAAAGATTAATCTATAACGAAGAAGAAAAGAGTAGACAATATAATCTTTTATTTTCTTTTATCATATATCATATTTTTTTCATAACAATATAACAACCTCTTGCATATAATAACACAAGGTGGCAGTAGCATGTATCAGAGTATACTAGCTAGCTATACATTATAGTACTAACACCAGCCCCCTTATGATTTACATCAACATATTTTCGCAAAATTTTGTTTATAAAAAACATTCAAACGAATGTGCATTAATTCTATTCTAGGGAGAAACAAATCTCTTCGAAAACTCTATAATTTTGTTGAAACAGAGGGACGAAAGCTTCAATACTTCCATCACCCTTTAATGACGGGAGAAGGAATAACATACCTTCTACGGGTGAGAATGAGGGAGAGAAAACGAAAGGGCTTCCACTTCCAAAATCAAAATCATTAAATGGAAACCTTAGCCAGCTATAAGCCTCCAAATTTGGCCACAAAATCTTCTCAGAAATGTCTGAATTCGGCACAAGATCTTCCTCCATCACCTTGTGATTTGAAAAGTCAATAAATGATTTGAAATAGTTGTCGTTAACATTAACGACTGCCTCGTGTAAAAGCTTAGCTGCGTAGGGTAGAGGCTCGTGCAAAAGGTCGTCCACTTTAGCTTTTGCGAATGCCCACAATACCAGATTCCCGAAGTACTCATTCGGAACCCTAGGGTTTAGCCGAGCCCGCCCGTCTACGGATATCTGTAGTTGGGTGGTCTCGGATCCTTTCAAGCCGCGAGCCTTTGTTACGGCTCTCCATAGATGAGCCAAAAGGCTCTCGACAGTGGTGAAGGGTTTCTTCGATGGGGATTCGTTCATCGAAGAAGCCCTAGCTTTGAGCGTGGAGAGAAACTCCAATGTGAAGTGTACTTTGTGTACCACGATATCCTTCACACTATGATCAATCAAAGGGTACACGTTTTTAAAGTTTTTAGTAAGATATTCCACCCCTCTATGTTGAAACTCGAATCTTGGAGGGTTTCGAGGGGTGAATATTGTGCGATCATTGAATGGTAGTGGGCTAATTTCCAATCCCCGAGAAGCTAGGCCCCAAGCAACCATGAATTTGCTTGATGCATTACCATCTGCCACGAAGTGGTGAGACGTGAATGCCACCACTATCGAGCCACACGAAAACCTTGTGACTTGAACTTGGGCGAGCTCAACCACACCCTCCAAGCTAGGGTGCATACTTAACAAAGACGAGGAAGGACTAATAGTAACCGACTGATCAAGGTCACTATCAACCGATGCCTCCACAAACCTAACACCCTCATCGTTTAGAAGAATGATAGGTTCGCCATTGCTACCCTTACCGAGCCTCCCGGCACACGCCCGATACACGGACAAGGCCTTCCTTAGGCCTTGCTTGATCGTTGCATTGGGTGGGGTTGGAGCACGATACGCGTAAACAATGGCTACGTGTTCATTGTAGGTAATCTTATCAAAGACAGACAATGGGATGTAATCCGTCTTTGGAGGAGGATTGCCTTCATACAAAGGCTTAATAAGCTTTGAACTTTGTATTTTCAGTTGCATGGTTGTTGTAGGAAAGTATTAGGCAATGGAAATATAATTTGGCTTATCCCACCTTGATAAAACATATTGCATGGGTTTATATAATAGATTGAACAAATTGCAATATGTATATATTATAGTAATACCAATTCAAAATATTGTTTGCACAATTGCAGTTAATATTACGCATATAAGATTAGAGATATATATGTAACGCTATGTATAGTAATAAAAATATTACTTCAATACATTCATATTATATAAATTATATAATTAACATATATTAAGATATATAGGATTTGGTATTCTTTTGTGTTTTGTAATCAAATTTTAGTTTATTTTTTTATTTTAATATTTCTATATACCTAGATTTAATTTTATACTTATAATATTAGGGTTTATTCCACCCATATATAGTAATTGAATAAGCTATATAATTAATGTTAATTTTAATTAATTTTTAGGTGATAAATTCAAAAATAATGTACTTTCTCCGTCTCAATAAGCATGACATAATTTATATTTATCTGAATATTTTAAAATAATAAATTGTGTCAAGCGGACATAGATATATATAATTTTTAAAAAATTTATTTTTTTCAAAATTTTAATTTTAAAAATATTAATTAAAATAATTAAATTTAATTGTGTCACATGTGTTGTATATATGTGGCATTTACATCATTACGGTACCCTAGCTTTATTTTTTACTGACAACCGGCATAACATTGAAATTTGTACTTATAAATTGTGAATACTTTTTTATTGAATTGATCAATAAATTAAGTATTTAAAATCGATGAATAACTTTATTTTAAATTTAAAAAATCACTTTATGGATGACATGAATCTGAAACCATGAACAACTTTTTTTAATTAATTACATTAAAATTTAAAATTCATGTTAATTACAGATTACTTGAATCCGGAAGTGATGAACAAAATGCTAATTAATGCAGATGATAATTCACTATATTAATTAATTAACCTATTAGCTAGTGACTCACCATTTTCACGAGATTCAATTTAAAATATGTTATTTCTAATAAGTTTAATGAAATATTATTAAGCTTAAAAACGTGATAAAAAAATTATTGCAAGAAAATTTAATGAGGGGTATTATATGACTGACTGTACGTATGCGTATCTATTTTGTACAACAATGTTAGAGCAACTATATTCTATCCTTGTAATGAAGTAAGAAATAAGACATACACATGCATGAAAACTTAAACTGCAGTATACAACCTAGAGGCCAGCTACACATATATCATCATAAAAATGGCAAAAAAACACGAAAGAATGTCTTGTGCAGTAAGAGGCATATAACCATGGTTAACGACAGATTGCAAGGCTTGTAGCTCTGTGAGTTGCTGTTATCAAATTGTCCCGCGTTCACAAACTCAGTAGTGCCCGTGTTACTCGTAGAGACATTCACCGACGTCGAGCCTACAGCGTAACATAGTGCAACCATATGAATACATGTAAAGGAAAACAAGAATATGATCGATACACAAAAAGGCATCATCATGCATGTGGAATGAGGATTAATTGTGTAATATTGCAGTTTTTCTGTGCATGGGAATGGGATGGGAGTGGTGACACCAAACTTACAGTCATAGTTCGCCCATCCGATTCTTTGCCCACCCAAATCGTACACCACAATTTTATCTTTCAAGACAATGTCTGCACAGCACAGGTCATCCAAATCAAATTCTGTAGGTTGAACTAGTCTTACAAATTACAAATTCTGTAAGTTGTCGTAAGCTTCATATATACCTCCTAAAATTGTTATTCCTTTACTTTGAATTTTCTGAAAGCCAATGCACCACACAGCAGCACCCCCCTACATAAGAACATCTGTGATGATAAGCTAACCGCACGTGCTGTATTCGATACAGCATACTCAAATAATTCAACAAACTAAATTAAGACATCTTCCACCGCAGTTTGCATAGCTTAGACTTACAATAGAGTTCTGCTGCAAAAGGTAATCCTCAGGCATCAGTACCATTGAAGCACCACCAGCAAAGTTTAAACTAACTTGAGGGAAAATCTCAGAGACGCTGTAGAGAGGAATATTTTAGAAAAGTAAGAAATGGTATGAGAGAAATACTTTGGAAAAGTGCATTGGAGGATAAAAGACCTGGAGGTGGTTAGATAGCACTGGTTCCCCTTGGTATAAAGAGGGCGAACTGATTGTGAAACGGTTTGCGTAATCTGCAGAGACCAGTTCTCAAGTTTGATGTTTTCTTAAAAGCATGGTTGCCCATTCAGACATTTTCTTTATATATTGAGGTACTTACTGCATTGACGAAAGGATCATAAGCCTCTTCTGCAAGGTACGCCAACGTCGTACCTGAATCAATTATTGTTCCTCCATTGTTTGTTGTTGCAAATACTGATGGATCAATGGCTAATGTCTGTCCATTTACTGAGATGCTTTGTAGATTTACGTTGTAATGTGGCCTAAGAATTAGGAAGCAGGAAGAATCAACCAAACTGATTATGCTATCGATCTTATCTATCTTATACGCCAAACCAAACGATCCCCGAGTGTATCTGAACTGGGGTGATGCAATTACATTCAAAAACCTACTTCAATCACTCTTAAATTGATCAGTCTATACAAAAAGATGAGACGAGTGTAAGGGGAGACATACTGTGATGGGACAAGCGGCGTGTAAACCATATTTGGCTGCACAATCTGGCCAAGCACTAAAATACCACCACCACCATTTCCTCCATTCAGGCAATGAGAAAACGCGTTGGGTGTAATACCCTGTGAAGAGAGCTGTGAAATGACAGACAAGCCCTGCTGGCCAAAACCAAATATACCATCAACTGCCCTATCTGGCTTGGTAAGATCTCCAGTCTGTGATGTGCTACACCTGTAGTATAATCAGAGGAAGCACAATTATAACATTAATCAAACAAGAAAACGACAATAACCCATGTAGCAGATCAATCGCAACTCACCCAAAAACAACAGATGCTGAAGTATTGGTGGTCACAGAATTCCCCACAACAGTGTCGAGATACATGTAGTCTGATAAGTAATATCCTGATGTGCCACTACCATCACCATATTGGAAGGTGTATCCACATTGATTCTGACTTGCACAAAGAGAGTCAGACGACTGCTCTCCGACTACACACCTTTGGTCCAAACATGATATGGCTCCCACGGTCGTTGAGCTAGTTGGATCGAAAAACTCAAGCTGTATCTGTTAAAAAGTAAGAGAAAGAAAAATTGATCACAACCACATCCTCAGAAGTTCAGAACTATCTAATTTCAAGAAAATATGAAAAAAGCAAATAAGTATCTAAGGACACATTAGGTTATACCTGGAGGCCACTGGAAGTGGGGCAACCAGAACAAGGAGTGCAACTGACCCAGAGCACATCACTTCCAGTATCTATCTGTACATAGAATTCTTTTGGAGGATTTCCCAATTTAACTCTTGTAAAATATAGCCTAGAAAGCAAAGTTCATGACCAAAAGCATACATAAAAACTGTTATAAAAACTACAGAATCAAGAAATTTATGAATCTGTTGCAATCAATAGTTTCGTATGACTGTAAACATTCCCTTTGGGCTTTGAGAAGAGTAACCACATAAGTATTAGACAACTCATACAAATCAATCAAGAAACAACCAAGCTTAGTAATATCAGACCCTCAAACCTAAATTAGCTATTTCTGAAAAAATTTCAACTTTCCCACACAAATCTGAATAAAAATACTCAAACAAAAACACACATACACACAAACACACACACACGCGTGTATATATATATATATATGTGCACATTGAAGACGGTAATCTGACGAACATAGATATATACCCTACAAGATAAGGATCGTAGGTGCCTTCAACTGGGAAATCAACGACGCCGGTGGGGCGTTGCTGCAATAACCTGCCGTGCCTGGCGCGGTCAAGCTCTCTGAGTCGACTCAGCTCGACTCCCTCGTGATTC
>JAPKLX010000003.1:4107347-4192450 GCA_026898415.1 Leonotis leonurus | reverse complement strand
ATAAAACAAATATATATATTTATTTTATAAAGCACGATTCCTACAATTCGCTCTTTCTAGAGACAGAGTCATGCCACCGACCAGAGCCGCCGACAGCACCATGAACGCCGCCGCCGTAATCGGAATATTGAGCATTTTGTATAATATACAGAGCTTTCTCAAGTCTTCCTGGCCTTCCCTTTCAGTCTGCACAACACTATGGATGATATGTTACAAGAATGATTTCATGCTATATACATCATGTGATTTATGAGAGAGAGAACGACAGCCGATAACTGAAGTTTGAAAGACTTAGATTACGTTGGATTTAAATGTTGCCACGCCGGATAAATATAACTACCAAAACGCTCTGCTTTCACTGCTTGTACGTTATGCATGTAGCCTTGCACTTTCGTTGTTCCTTGCGTTTGGACTTTGGAGTCTCTGATTAACTGCTTTCTATTTTAACACACAAACATTAACGATCAGTATCTGATTATTTAATTGACACTATTCAATTAAACTATTTTTAATTTCAATTTTTTAATAACTTATTATAAGCTTAAGTTGCTAATCGATTAAAATAAAAAATTATGATTAATTTTCCTAATTAATAAATTAATTGATTAATAAATAAGAATAGATTATGTTTGGTGGTTGATGGGATTCGTACTTTGTAGGGCTCAAATGAGACATCTGATTTGGGGATTTGACAAATTAGTACATACTGTGTCTAGTGAATATATTATTAAGGCTTTCAAAGTGTACGTGTCTCCAAAAATATAGTACTCCCTCACTCCCGGCTAAGATGAGGTGTTGATTTTGGACACGGTAGTTAAAGAGTATATGTTTAGAGTTCAAAACAGTATAAAATGATGATAGAAATATATATTATTTAAACTTGTGCGTAATAAAGGTATCCTTAAAAGGAAACGACTTAATTTAATTGAGACGACCCAAAATGGCATACGCTTCATCTTAATTGGGACGGAGGGAGTACGGTTGTACTAAGAAGGTGTTTGGTTGAACTTATAAGCTCCTTAAAACAGCTTATAAGTTGTTTAGGAGTTTATAAGCTCTTTCAAAGTATTTGGCAAATTAAGCTCTTTAAAAGCTTATAAGTTGTAAAAATAAGTTCTTAGAGCTTATAAATTGTTCAAAAAATAAGTAGTTTCACCTCAACTTTCTTTATGAACTTATAAACTGCAACAAAATTACATAAATAACCTTCTATGTCACTTTGAAAGAACTTATAAGCTCATTTATCTAAATACATTGATAACTTATAAGCTCTCTAATATAAGCTTAGCTAAACACCATCTAACGGATAATTGATTAAATATAAAATCTTCTTCAATTAAAAATTAGAATACTGCTTCACTGTATAAATTTTGGTGGATGTTCCATAAACAAAAGTATTGAAATAATTTGTGCTATAGACTATAACTATATGATCGATTCTCACCTTATTCTTATGCATCCATTTGAGAATTGAGATACTAAAGCAAAACATTTTTGGATACCCTTTTCTTTATAGAGATTCAATACATTCCACTACCCATTTCAACTTTTATTCTTGCTCTCTCACTCTGCACTTTTTCTTCCTAATAATTTGTTTTATCAGTGAAGAATATATGGTTTTTCAAATAACCATATATCTGTTGATGATATAATTATTGCATCCATATAATGTCGTTTTCGTACTTGCTAACATAACTATAACTTAACATGTATGTCGTTGATGTGACGGTGTCTAGGGTATCAAATCACGGATTGAGTTGTTATCAGGTCGATCTGTTAAGGTCAAATCCGATCCCGATTTGTTATGGTCAAATTCGAATTCGACTTGTTAAGATTTTGCTGAACCTAAACCCGAACCCGACCTGTTAAGATTTTGCTGAACTCGAACCCGAACTCGACTTGTTAAGCTCAACCATGAACCCGACAAAAACACAATAACTTTCGTGTTGACACGACACGTTATCGGCACGATAAAAAAAATAAATTTATACGATGAAAAATATAAATATTATAAAATTATAATAAAAAATAATAAATGCATAATTTTTTAAATTTATAAAATATATTCATTTTTATATTTTAAAAAATACAAAATATTTTTAAAAAAATGTATCACAAATTACATTTACTTCAAATATAAATAGTTAATATATTATAAACTTTTCTTATCAGGTAACCTGAATCTGACCTGATAATTTCGTGTTCTTATCGGGTTAACCTGATAACGACTTGAACCCAATAAGGCTTGACATTAATCCATTAATTTTGTGCGTGTTCGTGTCGAATTATTGTGTCGTATCAAAAATTGACAGCCCTAACGGTGTCACATGATGTCATGTAAATATATGAATCACTATTATTTTAAATTTTTTATTATTTATAAAATAAATATTAAATTATATCATAATCAATACACTCTAATCGAAAATATAAATTTATTATTTATATACTTGATGCGTTACATGATTAATCGCGGACACGTTGAGTGGGTTGTCTTTTGTTAATTACCAATTTACCCTTTTCCTCCGCTGCGATTTTGTGTGGATTCCAAATAATAGTAGATATTTTAGATTAACTAATTAATGGGCCCAAATCATCTTTAGTTATATAACTGGCTCCATATAAATCAATATATTGATTGTGGTAGAAATTTAAAATTTTAGTGGCCATTTAGTTAGAGGAATTAATATATGTAGCAATAATAAATCATTATTATATGTGGTATCTTATAAACCATACACATCTTACTCTTCTATTACAACTAGTTTGTGTACCCGTGCGATGCACAAAAAGAGTTAAAAGTAATATAATCTATTTTGATTCTAATTATTTAAGATACACAATTATATACTTCTTGTGTAACGGTCCATACAAATTCAAGTTAAAAAAGAGTAACATTGTTTCACATTTTTAGTGGAGCACGATGATTACAACTAAATATAAATAATTTATTATGCACCAAATATAAACATGCAAGAAAAATAATATATTTGATTTATTAGGTTTCATGCTAATTAATTTATCATATTTAAATCTAACATCAAGTTTAATAGATTAATCCAAATATATGGTTAATGTATTTTCTCATTTTAATTTCATGTAAGAATCTTTTTTATAGAGTAAGAACATATGTGGTTCATTACGGTCTGTTTGTTTTGTAAAATATATATAATAGATAAAATTGATAACATATTTTATTTATAAATTCTTTATTTTCGATTAACAATTCATCATTTTTTAAATCATTTTTAATAATTTCGCCATTTTTTTCCAGTATTTCAATGAGTGATAAATTTAAATGTATTTACCTGCAAAAAAGAGTGAGATGACATATAAACTATTTGACGGTTAAAACGGACAATTCAAATTTATGGAATTAAAATATCAAGATTAACGACGATTTTACAATCCGACAATGAACATATTTTTTCTTAAAGCAATTCATATATATTTGGTCTCGACAAAAACAAATAAAGAATAAAATTAGAAAAAAAAACAATCATTTATACAAAATTGAAGACTTAATATTTAGTGAAATCATGTAACCTATAATTTGGGTAATAAAAATATTATTCTACATGTCCCGTTAAAAAGTGTCATGTTTTCTTATTGGACCGTCAATTACATTCTCAAATAGAGAAAAATTGTTTTTAAAAATTAAGTCACAATTTTTTATAGTCTTAGTTGATAAAGAGAATATAAATACTATTTAAATAAATATATTATTATAAAAACTATAGTGCTACTAATGAGAAAATGAAACTATATTATATTTGTTGTATAAGTCTCATACAAGATTATTTTAAAATTATTTAAAAAATGATATTAATTTAATTTACTTCATAAAATTTTCAAATGAATAATATAATTATAATAAAAATAATCACTAATGATATAAGAACAAATGTAATAATCACATATATATTATATAAATTTTGTATATGTACAAATATATTAATTATATATATATATATATATATATTATGGTGTAAGAAATGATTATAATCGACTATTACAATTATAGTTTTAGAATTATCGATTATGATCCAATTACAATTCGATTCCAACGATTTTGATTTCTTTAAAATTCACTATGCATATATTATTGATTATAGATTAATCATTAATGGATAAATTATTTCTCATGAACCTAATTATATATATATATATAGTTATTTCGATTTAAAATAATAGTAACTTGTTCAAATGAAATTATTTTTTATATCATATATCTAATTATAATTTTCATCACAATATTTAATTTATGATGTATATTGTACATGTTTAAACATACAAATAAATTAAAAATTAAAAAGTATAGTTATACAAAAAAATTGAATAGTTACTTTTATTACTTTCATTTGCCAAGTAATTGGAATATTACTTTTATTTGCCAATTATTTGGACTTTAATCATTATTTATTAGTAACTTAAATCATTTAATTTATATTTATGTAATGAAACATTAATTTGTATATAATTACATAATTGCCATCGAAATTGATGTTGAATTGAAAACCTTGTTTTAATATATATATATAGATTATAATAGGTATTGCCGGAGATGTTAATGAATTTATTTGGTACCACCGTCAATTTCATAATTGTTTTTCTCTGCAAAAAATAATAATAGTACTATTGTGTGGCTAACTTTCAGTCTTTTACTTTATCCAAACGCCACTCCACTCCACTCCTCATCTCCCAACCATATATTAATAAAATGTGGAGAATGCTTAATAGAATTGATTGCGAAACAAACAAAAAAAAAGTTACACCTTTCTGTCTTATTAGTGATGACTTTAATCAAAATCGTAAATCTTTTATTGATTTTTTATCATAAATAATTAGACAACGTAAATCTTAATTAATGTGAACTTCGCAAATAAGATGCGGAGTAATTTTTATTTTGAATGTACGATTGAAATTTTAATGTCGTATCATTTTCTTACCATTTCTTTCACTAATTTAGATGCAATAATTATGCTTTCTTATTCTTTTATCTTTGTTGAGGCATCAAATTAATTAGTGAATTCTCATCTTCAAAAATTGATGAATCCGATTCCATATGGAAGGAAAAGGACGTAAAAATGTATGAATACGAACCTTTTTATTTTGTTTGCTATACCACCAACCATAGAAAACAAATTCCTTTCACTTTAAACACACACACACACATATATGTTTACTTTTTGTTTCATCTCAAAAGGCTATACCCTTCATCTATTGCAATAATCACTCTTATCCATAGTCTCCAATTTCAATGCATCACAACTGATTCAAACTATAATAACTAAGCTCTCATTAATTATATGATGACCATAATAATATGTAGTAACACTCAACTCCCTACTAACATTTACTCAATAAAAGAAAACTACATAATAAGGGGACGTTGGTAGTTAAGATATGATATAATGTAATAAGATTAAATTTGTATAATGTATAATGATTATTTTAATTTTATCATTTTTTATGATTAAAATATAAAATAAATTAGTGATTTTGACACGGATCTATTATTTAATAACGAGTCAACCTGTTAATCACATTTGTTACCAAACACATAATTTGGTAAGATAATTTAATCTTATCCTATCATATTTTATTTAAAAAAAAGCCACAATATACAATCTCTTATAGATTTATTTTACCAAGTTCGTAGAGAAAACATGGATTGAATTTTATTTATATATGTACACTATAGTGACCAAATTAATGCAACCGCTATTAACTTTTAACCAATTTAGTGTTTCCTTATCTTACTCTTTTATTATCTTAACTAGATTGTTGCCCGTCGAAATTCGACGGAATTAATATTTTATAAAATTTATAAAAGTTTTTGACATTATTTTTTTATTATTATTTGTTATCATAGATACTACTTATTCATATACTAAATATATATAGTAAAAACTGTTAATTATGTTGACTTGTTAATGATAAAATTTGCAATCATTCTAAATTAATGAAAAATAAATTTTCAAACTTGATATATATATATATATATATATATATCATAATTATTAACTTGTACTAACAACTTAATATTTTTTTTTGAGTATATTTGAATTTAATTTATATTCTCGTTCTAATTAGCAACCTATTGGCTAAAACATGGAGTAATAAATAACTTGCAAAATGATACTTTTGTCAATAATTGATATATATATATATATATATATATATATATATATATTTTGATTTAATTAAATCTTTACCTGGATTAATGTGCAGGTGGACCACATTTAATTAATACAGTGACGTCTTTGAAACTTAGGCATCGTTCTGCATCGCGGCTTATTTAATAAATAATAAATATAAAATTTTACTACTTGTTGATAATTCAGAGGAAATGCCGTTGCCCCTTCCTCACTAGCCAATTAATTTCAAAATAGAGCAGAAAATGTAACCTCAACTTTGACTAATTAAATACTATTGTCAATAGTATCATTAATTAATTTATTTATTTATAAAAACCCAACTTTCAGTACAATTTAATAGCGGAATTTCTCCATTGGTTTTATTTTTTGTTTTGATCGAATAAAATTAAATATGTACGGGTCCAAACCCATAGTTTCCCTTTTTCAAAGCCCAAAAATCCAATCCAAACATTATTCATCATCCACACCAACAATTTAATTTAAAATTACAAACTTAACAAATCACACAAGGTGACATTCGAAAACTCTAACTGGGATTTTAAACGTGTGGAGGAAGAGATCAAATGTCGTTTCTGGTTTTGGTGTGTTGCAAAAAACTTGGAGGCTTCGGAAAAAAGTTTTATTGAGTGGAATAGAACGAAACTTAGTGTTATTTGGAGTGATTTGTAACCTTGGTACGACTCGTACCTTTTCTGTTGTTTAATAAAATTATCTTTGTCCGACCAAAAAAAAAAAAATCACACAAATTGTTTGAAAACGGATATTTCTCACCAATCTCTACATGCACACAAAGTGTTCGATAAAATGTTCACAATTACAAACTTTCATATTTGTTTGCTAGAGTTTAATAAATACGATTCAAGACAATACATATATACTATTTATACATGTATAACTCATCATGCATGTACTTTGGTTCTTGTCCGATCAATGCAGTACCATTGCTATATATGGATATTTAGTAGTAAAAACACTCTCTAGATGAATATGTAAGTAGGGGGATTTCACTGTTTTTTTTATTTATCTCCCCTACCTATATATATGGTACGTAACTGAGTGTATGTTCTTGAATCGATAATATATATATATATTAATCAAGCTGTTGCATGCAGATCAGCATAATATGTTTTAAGCCATCCTTCAATTATATTAATTTCGGTTTTTCTCTGCATAACCAGCCACTCTGGGTCAGTTTCCGATGCTACAAGTATGTCCAGACAGTGTGAACCTGCAAATTAAATTCTTTATATATTATATAATGTGAATTTACAATACAATTAAGGATGGCCTTAGAGATATATTTATGTTGTGTTTAATTTGCATAGAATATTTGCAATATTGGTGGTGAAATTAAACATAAGAATATATATAATATATATATATATATACTACATACATACCATTGCGAGTAGTTACTGCAACGAGACTCTCGGATAAGTCTTCTAGCACCCTACAATTGGACACGTGCACTAATTATATTATTCCAAACAATTATATATAATTCTAATAAAACTTTTTAATGGAAATCGGTATTGTATATATTTATGTTGAAAGATTGGGTGGTGTAACTGAATAATGACAAAAAAAATTGTAATAGTATAATTTTCGTACCCTCCAGTACTGTAAGGATCTCTTAGGCCATTGGAGAAAATTATGTTGCTTCCAAAGCGTTTAAGAACCAATTTAATATCCTGGAATATGATGAAGCAAAATTGAGCATTATATAATTGGTTGAAGAAAGTTATGTTGTCTAGAAATATGATAAATTGAAATTTGAGGTGTATATATAGTTACATGGCCTCCATAGAAGGTTGTAATCCAATGGGGTCGAGGTGGCACGCCATATGCTCTCTTACACGCTTCAATAAATTCAGTTAACTTGAATGGTGATGCCGGAAACATTGTCTCGTTTTCGTCTCTCCCAATTGGCATCACCATTTCACTACATGTCTACATTTATATATTAATACTGGAGATGGATGAATTGATTATTTAAAGATGGAGTGGTGTGCTTAGCTTACTTGCCATCGCCAGCCGATATCAGTCTGGGAAGGATAATTATAGGTATTAGTGTCGTAGCATGTGCGATTCCCTCTGTAAGAGACTACGCCTCCCAAAATACGATCAATGATGTCCGTACTAGTTTTAGCTGCAGCTTCGTCGATTCCCTTGCACACTTGTGTTACCGGATACTTGGGTGGGTGGTCGTACTGAGCCGCCACCGAGTACATTGAGTCCAAGAAATCCTTTAACTCGCCTGAATTATTCAAAGCCCTGCACTTGCATTTTCATTCTTTTCTTTTTAATTACTATTGATTTCAAAGTGAGTAATTAATATATATATATATATATATTGATGATGCATTACGAGCAAGTCTTGAATCTTCGAGAGAGGATAGAGAGGCCTTCAGATTCTGAGGCGACTTTATCAATTTCAGCCCATGATTTTTTAATAGTTTCGTAGCAGCTTTGGCTGATCTCCTGCATGAATGAATTAATTAATTATTACTCCTACTAGCTAGCTATCTAGGGACAAAACTCATGAAATTAAATTAATTAAGATATATAGAATGAATTAATAAGTAGGTAGGTACCTTGAAATCGTTGGTAACAGTGGAATAGTATCCATTTTGAGGGGTAATATTGTCGAAGTAGAGAATAGGGGAGGAAGAGGCTAAAGCTCCAAGTGCGATGTGCGGATACTTCACTCGAAACCATGAAGCTAGCTCTATATATATATATATATATATATATCATTTTTATTAACAAACTTAATTAATATGGTATTACATACTCCCTCCCTCCATTTTTAAATAAGACTCACCTCCTCCATAGGAGCCTCCAACAACAATAATGGGAGAATGATGAGCAGAAAATTGGTCCTTGACGTGCAATAAAATGTCAGCATAATCAGCTAAGGCTTGAGCTGAGTTGAAATATCCACGAGTTGTTTCATTTTTCATGGCCTCCTCCATTGTTCCATATGGTATTGATTCTCCATAAAATCGATGCTTAATTTCCCATGCAATCATTAACAGCCTTAATTCATCAAGACCGTCTACGTATTTTAATTACAATAATTTAATTGACTAGTGCGAAACGGTTTTACGTGCAATACAAGAAGTAAAATATTCAGTACCAAACTTTTCTCCTTTTTATTTCAAATACTGTGAAATGGGAACACGTGCATGGTGTTCCTTGATAAAATTTTAATGCTACTTCACTTTCAAGTCACACAATCATGATATTGGTGAATACTTTATAAATTATTCTAAATGAATACAACAGTTGACATAACTTGTATGCTAAAAATGAAGGACGTACCCACGCATGCAATGCAGTCTGCATATATTAAATAAATTAGTAATGAAATGATGATTAATTATTAGGATTTATATTTACCTCAATGTAAACAGAAAGGGATTTGAAATAGGGAGCATTGTCTGTGAGAAATCCAATAATAGGTAGGTCTTCGTCGAGTGGTTCCTCTGCACCAAGATATGCGAAAATGGGAGATTCCGAATTCGGGCCACCCCAATATTTGGAGCTCACTACGTATTTTTGTGTGAAATTACCATAACTCTGAGGTGCATAGTTAAAATGATCGAGTGTTTGTGTGTAATGATATGTCTGCAAATCATCTGAATTTGATGATGATGATGATGATGAACTTGTCAAGGTGAAGAATGCTTCTCTGTGAAAGGGAGAGAGTCTTGGGATTTTGTGAGGACAAGTTGAGGATGGTTGCAGAAGAAGAAGAAGATGATGGTAGAACTGGAATAGCACTAGTGCTTTAAGTGATTTCATGATCATGAACTCAAGTGAAATTATTTGCCTTTGGAATTCTTGAAATTAATAGAAATTGGTATTTATAGAGAAATGTTGTGTTGGGATATATATCGTATGTACGCGCGTGACTCATGAGGAAGATTAATTATAAGGGTGGTGTTTTGAAAAATAAATATTTGTGGTTTTGAATTTTTGAAACTCTAATCGAATCGTTCTCTACATAGTTACGGTTCAAAATCGAACCGTCGGGTACGACTACAATATCCAAAACTGTCGGTTACTGTTTTCGAAACCACTGATTACGGTTCAATTCCGACGGTTTTGATTCATTTGAACACCTCTAGACCTATCGAGTATTTTCTCAAATTTTGAATATAATAAACATATATATACATATAGCGTAGAATTCAATTAGTATAAAGAAATAATTCATACATGACAAATAAAAAAATATTTTAATCAACTGTTTTAGTTATGATTTTCTCACAAATTAACATTTATTAAAAAAATTATATTCTTATAATAATGAAAAATATTTAAATTAAATTTAATTAATTTTAATTGTTGATTTTAGATGGCTGCATAATAGATCCATTCTCATTAATTTCTCGCACTATTTTTTCATATGAACTTAACCCGTAAATATATGTATATATATATAAAAGGTTAAATTAAAAATAATTAAATAAAAATAAATCTTAATTAATAAATTATTTAGATTAATGATATAAATTATATTCGTACCATCTTATTTATTTTCTAAAGAAAATAGTATACTTGTAATGTGTTATTTTGTAGCTTGTTCTCATGTATTCTCCAATATATGCAGAAAATATATTTAATATAAATATTATTTTTTATATAAAAATTATATATTCTAACTAAAGTTTATTAATTGGAGTGTATATTAATGTATTAAATATAAAAAAGATAATATAATATATAATTAATCAAAAAATAATAGAGCATTCAATAATTTAATGGGTTCAGTATATTATAAATTCAACAAAAATAAATTAATTATATTCATTAATCAAAAAATATTAATAGTTCAAATTTATTTTTAATTAAGACAAATAAAAATATTTTTAGCATAACATCACCTATATATATCATAAATTTTGTACATAAAAAATATCATAGATTGACCCTAAAAATAGTTAGACCCATGTTTACTTTTGTAATCTAGGTATGATGGAGTGCATCAATTATATAAAGTAGTATTACATTTCAAAAAGCAAATTATTTGATGGGTGATGAGTGGATTTTCCTTATTAAGATGAAATATCTAGAAGAATATATAGATAGCCAAGGGTTGTTATTAATGTTCTATAGTGCTCCTTTTCCAGAGCGGGCTGGACTATGAGGCAAAAGAAGCGGCCGTCTCAGACCCTCGGTAAATGAAGGTCCCGAAATTTTGGGGCTTCCTATATATATACATACGTATTTGTAATTAATATTTTTAAAATTTTTTTATAAATGAAATATGGTCTAGTGGAATTTGTTGATTACTTTTTTTGTTGTAGTTCTTATTTTTATATATTTTTTGTGTTTTTGTTTTTTAGGATCCGAGCTTCCCAAGCTCTAATATGAAAGTTGTTTTTGATTTTTTATTTGGTATAAATATTTTGAGAATTTTAGATGATGATGAATTGATAGTCTAAAATCGTTAAATTTAGATCTTGCACATTATTTAAAATTTGACAACAATTATATCTTAATGGACTTGATTTGTTTTCGAAGCTATAAAAGTGTTAAGAGAAATATTGGATATAAAAATGAATACACCACTTGATGTATTAAATTATATAAAAAAAAAAAGTTAGATTCATACACTAATATTTTTATTACTTATAAAATATTGCAGAAAGAAGTTTTTCAAAATAATTATATTTTGAAAGTAATTTGTTGGAAAATATTGACTATAACATTTAATAAGTACATTTGCAACCGAAAAGTGAAGAAAAATAAAATAAAGTTTAAAAATATATTTTATATATAATATCTTTTAGATAAATATTTTGTTTAAAATTTCGCCTCAGGCCTCCAATTTTCTTTATCCGGCCCTGCCTTTTCCTCTCTAGGTTACATTACACCCAAAGAATGCTATTTTAGCAAAGCTTCAAGAAACGTATATAATGGTTTTAAATTTCTTTCTCTCTTTTCATTTGTTTTTAAAACCGGTGGTTACAAATTTTTTAACAATTCAGTACTAACAATAGACCATCTTGTCAGAAAAACATGATGAATGGCAAATGCAGGTGAATATATATCTCTTCCATATATATTTTCAAAATAAAAATCACATCGTATGCATTAATTGTTTCCAACTCAATATTTTAAACAATGGTCTAAGAAAATCATAAAACTATTGTGAATATGCATTTGGGGTCGTGTCTTTTTCTTTCTTTTTACAAAATCTTCAATATTAATTGAGTTAGGGAAAACACGAGGAACCGATGCGAAATTATCGAAATCGATTGACATGCATGATTATATTGAATCTGTTAGGTAAATATTTATAAATGTTTTGATTTAGATTCAAAAAACTTCTTTTAAAGATGTATTAAGTTCAAAATTGAAATTTGGTCATTCGTCTTGTTTAGAACTTATACGATAAGAAGTTCAGTTTTGCAGTACAATCTGAAGTATTCAAGACTGAAGTTTAAGACCAGTACTGAAGTTTCAATAACTCAATTTACTCGCCAATACTGAAGGATCACTCAGCATTAGTCATATCCTAAAGTATTGAAGTTAAAGAAACATTTAAGCATGAAAATAACGTCATCTGAAGTTATGCATTGAAGTATTTGGTCATTGGAAGCTTACCAGTTACCACTAAGTACTATACTACATTCTATAGGCATTTCCACTTCTGGAAAAGATCTCTGTAGGTGAAGCAAATCTTGTTGCATACACCAAAAATGGTAAAAAGGACGACGACTCCAACGGGAAGAATTTCAAATGCTACGGACGAAATTCTCTCTCACAACGGATATATTTGTGAGAGTGTCCTATAAATACCCCGACTCTTCGAATGCTTCAAACACCGGTTACCAAGCTTTCATACGCATTCAAGCTCTCAACTCTCTCAGATTTTAGAACACTCAAGTTGTACATGATATTCTATAGTGTGTTCTTAAGTAGCGATTCATTTGTAACCGAAGAATAGATCTAGCTTAGAATTAGTCTTCTTAGGTGAAAGTGATCAGAAAATATTGTTCATCAAACCTTCTAAGGTTGATCACTATAAGACACTCCATTTAGTTTGAAACCCTCGACTCACATCAAGACTCGTGGATGTAGGAATTTTTATCTCCGAACCACGCAAACCAAACTCTGTGTCTTTGCTATTTACTTTCAATATTCTTTATTCTCTAACACCTTATTGCATCTACTGAATATTGATTAAGAGAAAACCTGAACTTTAACATTAAGATTTTTGATAAACGAGTAAGCTTCTAAACCACCACTTCCGCATTGCTACACTTAAGATATTAGTCCATCAGTCAAACATTAAGTGTAAACTGAAGGATTGTTATCTAAAATTATACTCTAAACTGAAATATCCTCCCTTCAAATTTGAGCTCCGCTGAACTTTGTTTTAATCTGAAAAGAATTTTAAAATGGTGTATCCCTCATATACCAGAATACTCGTTTCGAGACCAACACAATCAAAATGTTATAATTAAAAAATTGAAATGCTGGGATAATACCTAATAAATGTGTATTCACATAGGTAGGAAAGTGAGTAATATCAAATATTGACACAAAAGTGATGCATATCTTTGAAACCATTATTAATATAATTAGTAATTAATATTCCCACTACATGTCATGCATGTGATAGTGCCTCGCATTTCCATTTCATTTCAAGATTGAGCTTTTTATTCCACTTTCCCGCTTTTGGGTATGCACAAATTTTCGATCCATAAATTTTTAGAACATATTTGCTATTTCGACTATCATATTTATTGGTGGTTGTAATATTTTTAGGGTACATACACTAAAAGAAAAGAAAAGGTAAATAAAAGTGGGACATCTTCTTCACCTATTCCACTAGAAGAAAAAAAAAGATGATACTTAACACGAAATAGAGTTAGATCATCATCATCTCTTTTTCATTCGAATAGCATAATGATATGCATGTTTTTTTATGCCTATCGTAGCATGAATTATCCCCTATTTGCGACGGCCCATTAATGTATTCACTATTTATATGGCAATGCTATACATATGTAGTTTCTTTGAAAATATACCGTTCAAAATAATGACAATTCACTTTCGATTCATTTTAATGGTTAGGAACATTGAGTTATTGCATTTTGCATTATTTAGTCAAAGTGATGAAAGAATATCCATTTCCATTGCCACTATATATAATGGCGCATTAAGAAAACACATGGCTTGATGACCATTTGTTATAGATATATACAACTTTCTTACTTATTATTATTATTATTATTTATATCATAATAACCCATACCAGAAAAATATAATTCAATAGTGTTTGATGTTAATTTTCTCCAGACATGTGATGTCTTGTCCTTTATCCACATGCATAATCCTGGATTTAATTATATCCAATAATCCGTGTAATCATTCGACAATACAACTCTATGTGTTTTTACTTTGATACCTTTTCAGGGTGCGTGACACTCGATTCAGTCAAAGAATGGTGTTATTCAAAAGTTCATAATGCTTGATAATTAATTCGCAAATAAACTTTTTGACTGCAAAAATTGGAAACATGATCAGATAAGGTAGTCTACTATTCGTCCACAATGGAGTTAATTCAACTGTTTTTAGTTGAATTATTCGACGTGCACAACATTGGATTAATTCAACGTGTGGCACTCAACCACATACATATATCAAGATCGACTGATTTAATTTTAAATTCTACCAGCACAAGCACTGGAGTTTATTTATATTCCAAAAGCTTTATAACAAAAATGAACAAGTATATTCTCTTTAGAAGGATGCAAAGCAAGCAGAAAAACCTCTAATTTTCTCTTGAATTTAGACATCATAAAAATATGTTACTCATTTAGAACATCACAAACACAATTTCACTGACAACTTTCCAAATACTAATAACATACTAAAATGCAACTTCTCACCAGAAAAGAAGAAACTGAAACTACACTCTGTCAAAGACCTATACCGTTGGAGGCCGGATTCAATCTTGGAAAAAGAATCAGTGGTAAATTGTTACACACAAAATGCACATTTTCTCACATATACAAAGATAAAAATTAGGGCCAGGCTCATAAAATATGCACACAGCACTGTAAATAATTGTATCTGTATAAGAATCGAAGGTAAGAACCTCAACCAGCAGCAGTAGTACACAAGATGCAACGTATCCGAGCATCATCATCACCCTCATTATTGTCATCATCGTTCTCATCACTAAAATAAAGGTTAGTCTGAGGAGGAGGAGTTGTTGGCTCCTTTTTGTTACTAATTGAGACGATGGAATCCATGAGGCATGTCTCGTGGTATGCATGACAGCAAAAGAAAGCATATATCTCCACATCTTGTATGGAGAATGGATCAAAGCAAATGCAACACCTTGCACCACACCTGCTTTTTGACTTGACCTCTGTAGTTCTGACGCTGAGAGATCTCTCAGCCGGCTGAGAAACCCGGTTTTTGTTCTCACTTTTATTATGTGGCCCATCTTCCTCATTGCTCAAGTATATGGCGCGCCTAGCTTCCTTGTAGCACTTAATCAGCAAATTAACGCAATCCGCCTGCACGCATATCATGATTTGAATTAACAATTATGTCATCTGAGTTGTACCGATGAGATGCGAGTGGATGAGATTATTAACCTTAAGAATGTCATTACAACCATGTCTGAGAGAAGTTTCAGTCCTGTAATCGGTGATAATTTTGACTAGACGGTCTCGTAGCCTGAAACAAAGAGCATTTCACGTGGAAAGAGTAAAATTGAGTTATCAGCAAAGATGAATTTCGCAAGCAATTGGGTACCCTGTTCACCATATACAGGGGACTAAAATTTAGAGGGAAACTAAAAGTACATAAATGAATTAAGCATTTATTGAATCACTTCGAGCATATAAATTAAAGTTAAAAAAGATTATTCACAAACTTATTATTGGCATTACAACAATAATCAAAACCCATATAATGACGGAAACACCCATAAGACGACTCGTAGTACCACAAACTTAAAACTCAAGCAAAAATGCATTAGCAGATTCGGACAAAATTTAGAGGGAAAATTAAAATAAATAAATTTATCAACTTACCGAGGTATCTCCAAGCCATTGGGTACCCTGTTCACAATATACAGGGGATCCAAATTGCCAACAGTATGCTCTAATAATACTCCTACCTGCCACGATAGATACCATGCAAAATAGTTTATACCTTGTCTGGAGAAAATCTATGCGTCATTTGTAAGCAGCTCAGTTTACAACTTACCATCTCAGGTTTGTCCATACACTGCTTAATCAGCTCTTCCCAGAGTTCATCATCGTGTTGATTACTTACAAATTCGATGGCCTGCAAAAAGTCACCAGATATTCAATCTCAATTCACCTTTTAGAAATCACAAGTATATGAGTGTCAAGGTGAGCACCTCTTCGATATCACCCAATTTATTAATAATTACTGCTAATGCTTGTTTTGCATTTCCCATTCTTCCAAGGATGAAAACTTGCTCTCTCAAAAGTCCTCTTCTGACACAAATTTCATGAGCCTGAAACGAAATTGTCATGATGGTCAAAGATCAAAAGATAAAAAAGATTGAAGAGATCTCACCACCTATGGAGTATACCTTTTCCAACGTATAATGCTGACTACTCCGAAGAAAAGGAAGCAGCATTTTTGGATCAAAATCAGCATACAGTTCAACCTGGACATGCACCAGCAGTAGAACCAAATTATTAAGAAAAAGAACAAGTTCTTTAAATGAAAATTCACATTACTTGTCTAAACAGGGCATAACGCAGGAGGGAAACCCTTTAAAAATGCAAGCATATTGAAAAAGAGGTAAACCAAGGATCTAAACCGAAGGAAAACAAATACTGATTGTTAACAGATGTGGGAGTGTACAAGTGAAGAGGAACTAGCAGGGCAAAATGAAGTCTTCAGTCAAGCAGTCAAATAATGTCACCCTTCCAATTTGGCATCTCATTTTTTTTTATGGGCAAGGCTAGATCACTAAGTTTTGCAAAATATATTTCTTTCACATTCCACAAAGGATCGAGTATTAACATAGTTTTTTTCTTCACTATAGTTGGGCCTGGATGTCAGAAGAATGAACCTGGCCTTCAAAATTTAATTATTGACAGTGACAGATTAGTAACTACCGACTATGCTTTCTAAATGAGTACAACCAAAAATATATAGATTGCACTAAGAAAGAAGTTCCAATTTCAAGTACCTGCATGTCATGGAAATCCCTCCCAGCATGAGGATTTGACTCAAACAGTGAATGAAGGTATAGATGTAAAAAGCTTCGATAATCACACTTATTCTTTGCAGCCATAAGTTGTGAAACCACATCAGATGGGCTCACAATGTCTCTGTGCTGAATAAACAATGGGACTGCACGTTTACAGTCTATCATCATGAGCTGGGCAACCTACAAAACCACGTAAGATCAATCAATAAATGGGAGAAATGTTGCAGGTCACAAAATGAGCTGAACATCCCAGTTTCACTGGGTAAAACCATTATGATCAGGTTTGAAATGTGGCTTGATCATATGATTCATATCACATAAAATGGTAGTGTTGAACCATAAAATATAGAGACATACTGAGAGGAGAAAACAGAATATCTTATTCAGTATCTATATACAAGACACCTACACATATAGGGAAAATTAAGGTTACTGATATATAAGGAACCAAAAAGCATTATAACTCAACAGCACTCCCCCTCAAGCCGGAGCAAATATATCGTGTCCAGCTTGGTACAAAGTTCACATTTCACGCTCAATGGCTTAGTGAAGATACAACAATTTGATTGGAAGAAGAAGTGAAAGGGGTAGCAATATCAGCAGAGAAGCAGCAACAAGCAGTAGCAATGATGGCACAAAGTAGCATGTTGAACGATAAGGAAAACTAGGGTTACAAGAGACCCTACACATATATATATGGAAAACTAGGGTTACAAATATATAAGGAATCCTAAAAGCATTATCTCTACAACAGATAGAAAGCTAATAGTTAGCAATGAACGTAAAATAATAGCAGCAACTAGTTTTATGATGAGGATTTAACTCTAATGCTAGGATGTTCTGAACTCTAATGTGCGACTTTACATTTTAGTGTAAATGAAATTAACATTAAACATAATTTACTTGATCACAAAATGCTAAAAGTACCTTCTCACAGATGCCATCGTGCAAGTTGTGCTTGTCAATGAAGTCAAACAGATCTGGCTTCATAAGCTGAACCATAAATCAAAAGAAATAAATAGAGGCACCAAAGGCAATAGACCATAAACTATGTTTCCAACAAGGGATATGAACTAAACTGGTCAAACATCAATACAAAGATGAGTCACATACATCAGCATACAGGCTGAAGGCTTTCTCATATTGTCCATCAATTACATACAGCTCAGCCAGAGCCTGAGATGAAAGAACACCTTCTTAGTCATAAAAATACCAATGCCTGCAGTAATTGAAAGGTATCCTGGTATTAACCTCTTTGAGAGCATCAGTTGATGATGAAGTATTAAGCTGTGGTTCTATAGCTGAGATAACGGGAACAGCAGAATATATATTATGTGGCCAGGTTCTAACAATTGTGCGGAGATCCTTGTGGAATAAAGGATTTGTCGCCAAAGCAACAAGAGCAATCTAGAGCAGAACAAATGGATTAGGACTCAGTTAACCATTGACAAGACCAAAAAAATCTAGTCAAATTTGAATAGAACGAAAGCACAGATAAAGAGTTGCAAACCTCATAAGCAGTATCACGTAACCTTGGATTTTCTGTTGGTATGTAGGGTACCAATACAGGAAGCTGACGAAGATGTGCAAAATTGAAAACCCACCTGCACCAAGCAATGACCTCATGTTAAAAACATTATAACTGTTGAACTTAAACTAAGCAACTACAGAGTATATACATGTAAGTAGACTTATTTAGTACCTTTCCCATGCAGAAGCAGATCCACGTAGTAGTTTGGGACATGAAGATGCCGCTTCAGCATATTTACGTTCCACAATCAGATAGTCAAGATATTTTGATCCTACCTGTTTAAAATCGACATATTTTAGCATGCATCTAAATATGAATTTTTTTTCGTACATGCGAAAATGAATAAGCTCGAACCAACTTGAAAACTCTCTAGTTCACCAAGCAAATAAGCACAAATATTACTCAAATTTTCAATTGCAAAATATACAATTATGATCCATAAAAAGTTTGACGGCTGAGCCCATGGATTAACATAATGTTTGCTGCATTCCAATTTTTTCTTAATGTATGTATAAAACTTATCTGGAGATCAAGCAGCAGATAAATGAAAAGTTCGCCAGATTCAATCAAATAAAATGACCAAAGTAGCAACAGCATTTCTAAAACCACTGAGAAAGCAGGGAATTAACACTTGCATGATAATGGGTCGAGGATTTACACCAACATAGGGATGCATATTAACAGTTGAAATCCAGGGAAACAGGAACATTCTACCTCCTCACGCAGCTCGCTTCGACCCTGACCAGCTTCAACTGCTTCCAAGGCTTTCTCATGCCATCCATGCTGAAGAAGCCAAGATATGTGATCTTCAGTATCCCTAACATCCAATATTTTAGTAAGCTTATCTAAAATAGAATTATGTGATGAATAGAGTCATGCTTGTGAAATCCTATATTTTGGGTAGGCTTAGAAAAGAGTTCTAGCTACACCAAAAAAATGCTATAAGACGGTATCCAAAGAAAATGAAGTTGAAGTAGAAGAAAAATAAGAGAAAGAGGAATACTTTAGGAATGGACATCCCTTCTCAACATATACGCACAAAAGAAACATTTCAAAAGGATATCATTTCAGAAAGTGGCCTCTTTTACAACCACCTGCCAAGAGACCCCCCCACACATTTGGTTCTTAGAAGAACTCCCTGAATTCAAAATCTTCAAAGTCCATGCAACTCTAGAAATACTGAAATATACATGCAGATCCAACAAGAACATGCACTAACGAACTATTTTTAAACAAAAATAGTAAAGAAGCATTACAACACTATGCATCAAATGTGGAAGGCTAATTTAGCTGGAGAAGCAACCAGCCTAACCTGACAGTAAAATACTGCTTTCATTTATATTGCTTAATTTCTCATAAAAAATTCACATTGCATCCTTCTCTTGGTTATTCAATTTTATTCATCTTAACTGAAATATAGAACAAGCTCTATGAATAAAAAATTCACACTTGCTTTCATTTTCACAGCACAGGCATGAGCACATGAGTAAACAGAATCAAAATCTTTGGTAATATTCCGTGAAAGACAATGAAAGGCCAGCCACTAACCTAGGTTTAGCAATAACTACGTCCTTTGGGGACACAATATAGTACAAGGGTTCGTCGCCAGCAGCCCACTGACCACCTGCATAGCTGCTACCTGCATCAAATGCATATGATTTTAGCTCCAACTTCACATATCGCATTCATTAATAATACAACTACAACTAGAAAATAAGTAGCAAAGAGAAACAATTATCTCTATTGTAGTTAGCAACCACAAGTAAGAACTAGCTTTACCTGAGAAAGGAGCATGTGCAAGGGAATAATCTTTGGCCTTATAATGCTCAAATCCATGTATTGGCAGGGCATCAGTTGACAGTTCATCATTGTTCCGAGTGACAACTCGCACTTCAGGTCGTAGAGCATTTCCCTGTTATCATTACAGATAAATATGTAAGAAATGAGTTGATTGCTTCATAAGGGAAACAGTGGGTAATATTCACAATGGGGTTACTCTAACAAGAATAAAGGAAGTTCTAGATGCTAACCCCACGAAAAAAAATCTAAATTGGAACCTATTTGTAAAAAACTACTCAATGAATCCCAAAATCAAATACTACAATCAATTCCAAGGAGAAACACACTTTTCTTCGAAAAGAAAGGGAGCAGTAAGCAACAACCAGATATGATAACGTAGTGAACTGTTAGTGCCATTTATGATCTAACTAGAGAAAAAATTATAAACCAGAAGTATTTCACCTTTGGAATTGATCGTATAATATTTCAAAAGCTGTAACTTGAAAGAATTTCGAACCATTAGTGAATTAACAGTGAAATGGTGACTTTTCGTTTTTTATATTTGCAACTGGATGGGGCTAAAAATACCATCAAAAAACAGAAGGATAAAAGCACAAGATGAAACAAGGAAAGAGTGAAAATCCACCACCCCAAAAACATAATATGGAAGAATAATAAGCTCCGAGATAAGGTACAGGTTTGCCTTGCTGACTCATGAAAACTGTTAGCATCACACATCAAATAGGAAGTCGAAAAGCATTCCCCCACTTACTGATCTAGGAAAAAATAGCACATTTGATTTAATTCTAGGATATTTAGCGAGATAGACACACGATATATCAAAGTGAAAATTCTCATTAGAATACACTCAACTAGCTCAATAAGGATGGGTGATTTTCTAAAGCATTGCATAAAGCTTTCAATCACATTTAATGAAAGGATATATAAGACGTAATGTGAGAGAAAGTAAAATAAATTAATAAATCAAGCAATTCAATCAGGAGTTGATAGCATATGCTTAAGCAAATACCTGACGTGAAGGAATAGCACTGCTGAAATCCTTCTCCCCATCTTCTTCCACAGGGATATATGCTAGAATAACCAAAGAATCACCAAAGGGTGCAATCCCTGATATGAAGTAGCTGGTTTGAAAAGATGCCATTATATCCACCTTGTTCAAGCTAGACATTTGTATAAAAGTGCCATTGGCGCCTCTGTTCTGATTGTTTCTTATTGATACTATTTTAACAGATGTTCCCCATCCAATGACCAGCAGACTGTCGTCCTGAATCAAGTATAAAATAATTATATGCAAGTACTTGGCTGTAGTTTTTTGTTTTTCAAACCATATAAAAAATGAATTTTTATGGCTGCCTCCATAATCAGCATTGCCTAACCTGCCAAACTAAATGGGGAAGCAGAAGCTCAGGACGTGGGCTTCCTCTTGGTCTTTCTATGAATGTTACACGTTGATCATTAGCAGTATCATAAACTTTTACACCAGCATCGTTTGCCCAGGCAATGAGATTATTTCTCCACTTCACTGAATGTATTGGGCCTTCACCAGAGTGTAGAACCTAGAACAAGCAAAAAAAGTGGCATGTCAATATTTAAGTAGTTTTCCAGGATCCTTCAAGACAGCATACAGGTAGATATATCAGAAACCCTATATAAACCTGGTCTCGATAGCCTATCCATTTCTTCACATTATAATATAAGTGCCCAGCTAGACCTCCAGTTACAAATCTTCTGGATGATTTCCTCACGTAATCCGGGTCTAAAGCAATTGCCTTCATAGGACGATGATACTCAAATTTCAATCTTTCCTCAGTAAAAAGACTATTTATGACAACAGAACCATCATCGGAGCAGCTTCCAATATATTCACCTTCGATATCGAAGCAAAGATCATTAACTGCAGCAGTATGAGCAATGAATTCTTTAACCTGGAGAAGAAGAAATTAGTCAATGATCTGAAATATTAAATGATTAATTGATCAACTAGATCAGTTATCAGTCAAATGGTCCTAATGAAATGTCAGCTAATGCACTATTATATGGCCACTTCAATGAGGTTGGTTAACATATTTAGGTACCTAGAAGCAACATTTCCAAACTCTGAACACCACACTTTCTTTTACATGTTTTAAGAACAAAAGCCCCCTAAACAAACAATAATTTGCATAAGTAATAAAAGGCACTTGGTAAGAAGAAAATGTTTCTTTTTTATTTATATTGGGTCCTTTGGCAGCATGAGACAATTTGCTCCAAATGTACGAGGGATATTTTAAAATCAGTGTATTCTTTTTTGAGAATATTCTGAACCAATAATCACTAACTGATAGCATCAAAGAACTATCTTATTCATATGGTAGGTATAAGTTCCATTAGTTAAACACAGCCAGACAATCATATGGATCCATATATGCCTGGAAAAGGAATTCAGCTTACTTATGACTCACAGTTGAAATATGTATACAATGAGGTCGAAGATTTAGATTCTCACGCGGTAAAAAAACCTGGAAATTACATAAGACATTTGAGGAACTTTCGATGACTTCTGGTAAGGTAACAAAAGATGTATTGTTGGTCCTATGTAATCACTGTTGTGAGTATTTTTTATCTACCAGAGCATCTTACTTTTAAAAGTTCACGTTTATTACGATTTTATTGAGAGTCCTGAACTAGAACCAACCATTTTGCAAACCGATGCATTTAAAACACAAAGTTGAGCACTGATGTCAAAGACACAAAGGAAGTTCAGCATGACCTTTAAGACCTTAAGTTCTCCTAACTATGAAGGAGTATCAGCACTCACAATATAGAGTAACTTAAAATTTTGGTCCACTTCTAAGAGGAAGAAAAAAGATATTGCAGTAAACTGTAATCATCAAGATGATATGTGTCTCTATAAATGGCAGAGTACCGAGCTCAGGTCCCAGGAAGAGCTTATTGCTATCAACTTATAGTTATAGCTTAACATAATCCAGATTCGTCTACTCAAAATTCCAAACACTAGCTCAATTGAGTCTTAATCATCAAACCACAAAAAAAATATATAAAAATAAAAAACGACGTGCCAGTACCAAAATCTCAATTTCAATCAATTCTCCCCAGTACGATGTCAGAGTCCTCCAATCTCAAGCAAAAAAAAAAAAAAAAACTTATACCGCCAATCAAATTGCACAATTGAATCGAAAAAGGATGAGAAATTTCAACAGGTACTCACTTGATTCCCAAGGAAATCGAGAATGTGGACGGAGCCGGAGTGAGTGCCGAGAGCGATCATGCGTTCGGCGACGGCGATGCAAGAAGCGGCGTCGCTCTGGAGAAGCGTGGGGACGCTGCCTCCCATCCGCTGGTACTTGAGGCGCGGCTCTTCCTCCTCTTCCGCCTCGGCCTCCCGTTCCTCGTCGGAGTTGTCTTCTTCGGATTCTTCATCACGCTCGTCATCCCCCTCGATTCCGTTCTCCGAGGGCTTCGGCGACATTCTGGAAAATTTTGAGTTTATAGATACGAAAAGTGAAAGATTGATTGAAGAATTGTAAAACGACAGAGATGAATTTGCCGCGGTGGATCGGGTTTGGTCCGAATTTATTTTGGTTTCTGATGTTTTAGGCACGACGCTATTGGAATATACAGTATGCTCGCATTGGAGAAGCTAGGCTAGGCCTCAATGTAAATGGGTAAATGGGTAAATGGGTGCGTAAAACTGATCACAAATTCACAATTCAAACAATGGTTTCAGGTTCAGAATCGGGCCAACCGGCCCGATAATTATCAGAGCTGGACCATAAGTCCATTTGGTAGGTTGTACCGTTGTAGTATAAGATATGACTGGACAGGCAAAGGTCGGGATGGTTTAAATAGTGAAGTTCACATTGTTGAGTAATTTGAAAAAAGAAAATATCATTGATTATTAGAAAAAATAAATATATCACGATTATCTAGATCGATCGTATGTCATTTAATTATTTTAAAAAACATAATTTACCAAAAAGTATTTCAATTTATACAAAGGTTAACTATGATAGTTTCCATATTGTGTAGATCTCTTTAAAATTTATAATGTGCGTATAGAAAAATCTAACAGGAGATCTATAATTATCTGAATGGTGAAATCTTTTTTTATCATGAGTATGACATTTAAATATATCCTAATCTAATACTAGAACCATATTTTCCTGCAGCAGACCGCTTAGGTCCTAAGCTTATGCCTAGTAGGCTGACCCAAATTTATAGGGGTCCAATTTTTAAATTTATAAATGTATATGTAATATATATAATATATACAGAGAGAGACAGAGAGGGATCTAGTGAAAATTACTAGTTATATAAGAACTAAGAAAAAAATTTAAGTCATAGATTATCTTTAATTGGACGGTTAGATCAAATGCTTATAACCGTAATTCATGTGATTCACTTTCTTAATCCTAGAACCAAACAATCCTTCTTGAATTTATATTACATTAATTTCCAAATGCTCTGTACAATTTTATACTAGTGTGTTGGAGCAATTTTGGTTTCTCGATTACAATAAAAATAATTATATTATTGTCATGCAATTTATATCTTTGATGCATTAAATGTGTATCTCTGTGCATATCACAATTTAATATAGCGGGACTTCAAGTTATGCATCGAAATGTAATGTACTGATGCATAGCAATACAATCAAATATGCAACACAATTTCAATAAAACTTATATAGTACTTTCTTGATGCATTATGAAATGCTTATGAATTTTTTTAATTCTTTTATTTTCTTTTACCTTTTAATTTTAAAAACATGATGAATTCAGTTGTAATTATATCAACTGTCAATTCGCAATAGTATTAAAAAACACGTGTACATTATTAGAAGAATGAGATAAAAATTGAAAATTGCATATTTTTTTAATGCATTGATACATAAAAATGCAACTCATAGAATAAAATATTGAAATACGAATAATATAACTATTATAATATATTGCAATAACTATTAGAGATTAAAATAAAAGATTCTAATTAGGAGCTACTATACTTTAATTTTGACTAATCAATACTGGTACAATATTCGTTGTTTTGTAATGCATCAATTCACCATTATAAATTTTATAAATCTAAAGCTTTAATGCACCACAATTACTGGGTAATGCATCACTATATAAGGTTCAATGCATCAATATATAAATCTAATACGGAGTATATTTCAAAACCACTTAAATATATTTGACATAGTTAATGTTTATTTATTATTTTTTTCTTATTTTTTTTCTTCAAATATATATAACTGATTTCTTAGGTGATATTTTATTATTTGTAGTATACTAAACGTCTTAAATATAATTTACACATAATATTTATTATTTGTTTGTTTTTTTTTAAATATATTTTTTAACAAATAAATAATTATTATTCTGTTATTTCTTTAATCAATCTGATTTACTTTTTATAATTATAACTGATAAATTAAAAAATAAAAATGGTTAAATGAAATAACAAATTCGATATTTTAAACGGTCAATAAAGATTGGATTAATGATTCAAAATTATATTTGTAATTATTTTCAAGTTAGCAAAATCTCTTTGTACAAGATAATTTTTGTATTCTTTTAAATTAATGAAAACTTTTTATCCGAACAAAAAAATTCTTATGTTTTCTTAAAAAGTAGATGAATCATGAAGTAAAAATAATAATAATAAAAAAAAAGTGGAATTATAATTTAGATTGAAAGAACAGATAAAAAAAGAAGAAGAAAAATTAATGAGAACGTATTTTCTCGGGACTTGTACTCTGTCTTTTCTCGGGATTCAGCACGGCGGCGCCGTTAATTGAAGTATAAGCTAATCGCAAAATGACTCCATCGAGCTCTCTCTCATCTTCCTCCTCTTCTTCGAGTCTTTTCCTAAAATTCTCGACATTGACTCCTGATGTGTCCGGGAATAATAATGTCCTCTTCTTCGGTGCCGGCGGCGGAGTGGTCGGAGACGGAGGCCGAATCTTGGTTTCCTCCGACGTCGGAGTTGCGTATCCCTTCTCGTCGTCTATATCTTCTTCACTGCTTTTTTTATGCCCTCTAGCATCTTGATTAGTACGAGGATTTGCAGACATAGTTTGGGAAATCTACAGACGAATGGCTCTCTTAATTTTGTGTTGCACTTTTGAAGTTTGGAGGGGCGCTGAGGAGGTATTTATTTATGGGGAAGAAGAAAAATATATAGGAGAGAGAGTTGACTTTATCACGAATTTTACTTCTAATTCTATCAAGCAAAAAAATAGGATTGTGAGTATTATATTAGGAAGTTTTTTGTTTGCTATAAGGAAGTTCACATATTTTAATATTTTATTGTTTGCAATTTTTGAAAACAAATAAATATTAAGAAAAAAAATTAAATCAAACAAATGATTTTTATAGGCGAGGCCCAACAAATGAGGCTGGGTTAGGCTATAAACTATGTGTTGGACTTCATAAAGTTAGCCCAATTACTTCATGTAGCCTTTGTCTTAATTAAGTCCACAAGCAGACGGAACCCAACCTTGTTTTGGCAAGATATGATTACGGGTGTGATCTAAGCCAACTAAATCGGATACTATCATATTCGATTTCGGTACGTTTGAAAATTTGAAAGCTTGAGTTTGGTTCGATACATAAAAATTGAGTTTGAATTCGGTTTGTTAATTATTCGATTTAATAATAAATCCAAATCCGAGTTCGAACTCTACTCAAATTTGTTAAATATTCGAGTTCGAGCTCGTTAAAAAACTCTTTTATTAAATTATTTTGTTAATATATATATTTTTATATTAATTTGATAAGTTCGTGAACTAGTTCGTATATAAAGTTTGCGAATTATTCGAAGTTCGGGTTGTTTTAAAAGTTCGTGAACAAACTTGTTAACAAAATTCATGAATTATTCAAAAACCGGTTCGTTAAAATTATATTGAATATGTTCCTGAACTTTTCGAACCGAATACATTTATGCTTGAGTTCGACTCAAAATATTATTTGAGTTTGATTAGATGCTCGAGTTCGGTTCGTTTAGTAAATAAACGAATTTGAAACAAGCTTTTATCGAACCGAACTCCGAATAGCATGGTTAGTTTACACCCTTAAGTATGATAAAAGTAAGATTATAAGAAAAAAGTACTTCCTCCGTCCCGTTAAATGCAGCCACAAAGGATTCGACATGGAGTTTAAGAAAACGTGGTCACATCTAGCGTTTAGCGGGAGAGAGAGAATACTAAATAATAACATAGTTGTTACAAATAATATTATTATATGGACATTATTATTAGTATAATATTTAAGTATTTTATTAATTATATGTATTTAATTATAAAGCGAACAATATGTATAATTTTTATTTTCACCTGCCTTAATTTCTCTTGTTCTCTATATTATTTTCACTATTGAATCGACAAAATTAAAGAGTTATTAAACGATAGTAACGCGATTGATATAAAAGAAAAGGATGTTGGAATCAGAAGGGGAAAGGAAAAATGTTGCACCAGACAAGTATTACAATTTTATTAATATAATAAAAAATATTATATTTATTATTATAAAATCATGCAACTTTTATCATTATATAATATAGTAAGTTTATATAAACATACATTTCTTATTTTTGAAAATTAATATTCTTCATTTTCTTTCATTAGTCCAACTTTCACAACTATCATTCAAATTAACTACTAGGGCATCTTAACACTTAATAACATCATTCAAATCAACTTTATCATGCCAGGAAACACTGCGTTTATAAGAGCGCCTCCAATAGTTGGAAAAAATCAATTTTTTGTTTCAACTTTAGCATTGTAAAATTTAAAAATTAATTTGTGGAAAAAATCATAGAAATTAATTTGTCTGCACAAACCAATTTATTCAAATGTTAATGGGTAAAACTACTCATTTTGCAAAATGTACATGCACAAAATACCCAAAACATAATGATTGTTGTTATATATGAATGATCACTTCATTATTAACTCATTTAATATTTAAATAATAATATTAAAATATTATCTTGGTTCCCAAATTATACTAATTCGGTATTGAGTTATATTTATAAATAAACATTGTTTGAATATTGTTCAATTAATTTATATTCAATCTAAAAGTTATATAACTGGTTGTCAGTTACATATGCTTCAAAAAATATACTATCATCACACACACAACAAACCGGTGGCTACGTCCCACTAGAACACATCCACCGGTTTACAACATTCAACAATACAATATGATTTCATACTATATTATGAAACAAATCAATATATATATGTATATATGTATGATTAACATATACAATCAAACATATCACATTGAATTGTTGTGAATTACCTGAATATGTTGAGGAATTTCATCGTCGGAATTGGCCATCAGAGTTTGGGGAGAGCTTGGGAGGTGACGGTCTCCACCAGTTGACCAAGAGTAATAATTAGGAAATATGTGGGGCCAACGAATAAAATTGGTCAAATATGTGAAAAAAACCTAAAAAAGCTGATTGATAGACTTTAAATATATAAAATCATTTATGGACTACTTATTTTTCCACAATCGGATCCACCAATATCATTAAAAACTGACTTTATGATTGGAGGAAATGAAAGAGAAAACTAAACAGCTTTTAAAAGATGATGTAGCATAGTAAAAACTGAAAAACTAGATTTATTGATGGATGTTCCCTAAGGTAAATTTGTTTAACCGTTCACTATTTCACCACGTAGCAGTTACTATGTCGTTACCGCTTGACACGTATTGTCCACGTGGATGCGTTTATGTAGAACCGCCTCCGCTTCTATTTTAAACTTCCACCAACACCCAAAAATTCTAAATAAAAAAAAATAAAAGGAAAAACTAATTCGCAGTTTTTGGCGGAAGACGACAAAATGGCACCGAAAAGGCGACCGGTGAAAGCGGTGGTGACGGCGAAGAAAGTGGTTGAGGAAACCGTCGAAGTGGTGGTTACTTCGGCGTCGGGAGAGGGAGCAGAAGAAGTAGATGATACTGAGAGAGTGAAAGTACTTTCTTCCTCCAAAACATCCAATGAGAATGTGTCCGTCGTCACTCCCTCCCCCGCGCCAGAGAAGGATGAACAGCCGTCGCAGCAAGGGCACGAGCCGCACGACGACGACGAAACGCAGCCCTTCGAACCGGAAACAGCCCCCACTCCGGTACCGCGGAAGATGAAATCAGAAGGAGATCGGGCGAAGAAGGGCGGTGGAGGTGGAGGTGGAGGGGGAGGGAAGAAGTCGAGGAAGAGAGGAGGAGGAGGAGGGGAGGGGTACAAGAGGTACTTATTCAAGGTGATGAAGCAGGTGCACCCGGAGATGGGGATATCAGGGAAAGCGATGACGATAATAAACAACTTGATGATGGATATGTTCGAGAGGTTGGCGGAGGAGGCGGCGAGGCTGCAGAAGTACACGGGGCGGCGGACGATGTCGTCGAGGGAGGTGCAGGGAGCCGTCAAGCTGGTGCTGCCGGGGGAGTTGGGGAAGCATGCTATTGCTGAGGGTACCAAAGCTGTCACTAATTATATTTCCCATATTTCCAATCGCTAATTCCCTTCTCTACCTTACATTTCATATGTGTAATTGTAACTCTGTATAAATGTAGGACTAGTAATTTGTGTTTTTAGGTAGTTCTTGACTTCTTGTATGGGTAGTTTAATTTGTATTGTAGCATGTGTAGTTTCACTTTGGGAATCCCACGTGTAGGTGATTTTCATTTCTGGGCCTTCGGATCTAACTAGGTAGTATAGTACCTTGTTGTGTAAAATCAAATACAGTAGAAATTTAAGAAAATGAGTTCAGAAACAAAAAATCAACATTGACATAAAATTATAATATTGTAACTAATCTAAAGGTCAAAACGAGTGTCATTTAGTATTTAATTATACAGTATTTATATGCTAATACTAAACAAAACCAAGTATATAGCTGTATAGTATATTGTATTAGTATTCATTTTAGCCACTTCTTCGAGGAAGGCATCAATTTGTCTGGTGACAAAGCCAGCAAAGCCCTCTCTTGACATGATCCGATTCATGACGAATACGGTCGTCCATGGCTGCATCTGCATCGGTGCACAGTATCTGATGTATTTAGTGCTGCAGAAACCTCTTGCTGCAACGACCTCTGCAACTCCATTTGCATGTCCATGCAAGCTTCCAGCATACCTTGCATATCATTCATCCTTTGCTGAAGTTTTGCCATCTCACTTCTAAACTCATTCATCACATCCCCCTATAAATAATCACATTCACAAAGGAAAATATTATAATATGTCAGAAAAAAACAATGCTTTTACATTAACAAACAAGATATATATGACATAATGCAGGGAAATGAAAGAAACTGTCAGAGCAAGTAAAAAACAAATTTATGCTTTAAGCTTACTGTTTCCATCTGCTGATTTGAGTAATGGTGTGGCCATTCTACACCCTCAAAATCCTCATTCCAAAGTTGCTGGGATACCTCAAAAGGGGTTGAAGACTGGGAAAATGGGCTTCTCTCAGCACTTTCAGATGGGACCTGAGAGTGATCGCCGTTTAGCTGTTCATGGTCTTCATCGATTACAGAAGGAAAGGATACACTCTCCGTTTCCCAATCAACAGATGCACGGCTAAGCCTTTCGGCATGAGACTGTAACACCTGATTTAGACTCTCTCGGAAGCTACTATGGAGAAGACTAGATACACGCCTCCTGAAGCAAAAACAATAAGTTGTTTGTTAACACTCGTGTCTTCAATTTCACTTGGGGTGTCATTTTGAATAAAAGAGATCAATTAGATGACATTACCGGCTGAAAAGCTCCCTCAGTTCCATACTGTTACCATTGTCATCATCATCGTAAGGGAAATAAACTGCAGCTTCTCTAACAGATTCTCCAGCCTCACTAGTTGGCATGTCCAGCCAACTGTCGATAGCTTCTTGAAAATCGTGGCTTGGCCAGTCCTGAGATTCATGCATCTGATCTTGCTCTTCAACATCTATACCAGAACGCCCGGATAACAATTGGCTAGATCTTTCTCGTGAACATCTGTCTGTATCTTGTCTGCTACCACTTTGCCAGACACTTTCTTCATTCTCAGTTTCGAACGCTTGGGATTCTTCAATTCGAACTGAAGCACCATGTGTAACAAATCCCTCACTCGTGTTTCCTTCCAAGTCAGTACTATGATCATCTACATCATGAGCAGAACTTACACCACTAATGGAGTCGTTGTTTTCATTATACACATCAGATGGACCACTGCAGTTTATGTCTGCAGATTCTAACAGCGACTCGCGGTTAAATGTGACATTTACATGTTCGCGTTCAATATAAGCCAAAGATGACTCCTCCACTGCATTACTCGGACTTTTAGAACAAAATGGCAGATCTGCTTCTACAGTTTGTACTCCATGTTCTTGCATATTCCTGTTTACATCTGTAGTCGTTTCTTCCAAGTATGCAGCTACATGATTTCTAGTGGCTCCCCCTGCAGTGCCCGTAGAGGCAGATCCACCACTATTTCCATCACTAATAGAAGAATTGTCCAACTTGGAGAGGAATCCTTCCCTATATAAATCAGACAATGATGTCAATAGTTAAGACCAAGGTCAGTAATTGAGTAGCAAACATATCTTCATGCAAAACTACTAAGAAACATATGAAGTTCAGTTTAAGATGTCAATATTAACAATCCAGCTCAAGTAACTACAATACAATGAGTTGACATAATAAGCCAATATCTAGATTTACCAAGCGACTATACAAGATTATAACGATTGTTTTAGAATCTCTACTAGCAACCACCTTAAACCTAAAATTTTACAATCAGATTATAAAAGATTTGTGACTCAGTTCCAACGTCCAGATCACAAAAGTACAGTTACACAAAGAATACAAAAAAACAGAGTTCTGCAAAGATGTCATTTTAGTTTTTGAATCACAGTATCCGTATCATGCAAAATTACCTAAGGTCGGAAACTGTTTGTCTTTGCCTCAGAACACCGAGTTCAGTGGCAGCCACTGATGACGGTCTTTCATCCAGTGTCGCTCTTCCATTCCTTAGGAACCTACCCCTGAGGAGCGCCTGTAGGTGGTTCAGAAATTAGCTATGGGACATTGGATTATAAGAAAAGGTCGATCACTAATCAGATAGAAAAAAATTCTTAAGATCAAAATAGCAGCTTCAAAGTGAGGTTTTTAGTTGAAGTGTGTCATGCTAACATAAAAAACCCCAAGAAATTGAGAGGTATCCCATAGGGCTAGATAATGAGTAGGTAAAGCTGCAACTCAGTATGAACAATACAACATAGTGTTAAGTGTAAAGAGATTAAAAATTATTACCTGAATGCGATTACGGTGAGCAAAATCAGATACAGGTCTCAACTCTGATATGCTTAGAAGTTCTATTTTTCTTTCATTCTGAGCCTTCAAGAGAAGGTCAATAAGGGTCTGTCTACCACATAACCTACGAAGAGGCTTTTTTGCTCTAATCTCAGGATGACTAATAACCACACCATCACACACCTGCTCGATTTGAGGCCGAACTCCCCCTCTATATGATGCAAAATCACTACTCCGCTGTGTAGTAATTTGCGATCTTTCTCTGAGAACTCTTACCCTTTCAGCTTCTATATGACCAACACAATGCCCTGAACGGTTCTTGCGCTTGAATCCAGAAGACGGATGACCCTTAGGACAATTATTGATCCACTCCTGAAAAATTTGTCTCACTCTTTCGCGTTCAATCCTTCCCAAGTCACTTGATTGCTCTGATATTACACTGTTATTATCCTCACCAATCTCACTAGCCTCTGAACCACCAAAGCCGTGATTTTCAGACTCATCAGAAACTTGAGAGAAAACATCACCATTTTCACTCCCATCTACTATGGATGTGGATGTGCTTCTACACTCGGAATCAGAACCATTTCTATGTTGCCTTGATCTGTACGAACGGCTCAACACGTTTTCGCCCTCGATCTCTCGCCACATTTGCAAGAGGGCAGATGCCCGTGTGCTGCGCCTAAAATTCTCATCATCCCACCTGCTGCCTGACTCCCTTTTCTCTGACTCACCAAAGAAGGGCCGAGAGAAATCGGGGACGTTGTGTAAACCGGCAACGGCCATTTCTAGAAACTCCTATCAAAGTAGCTCAAAGAGAGCAGACAACTGAGCACAATTATCAATAATCAAGTCAGTATTAGCCTCAACCCACTTTCAATTGTTACAGCCAATAACAACCATCACCTATTCCACCAGTAATCACTCAATCTAACAACGTCAACAGAATATCTGCGGAAAGAACAATTTACCATCATCAATATATTCAAAAATACTAAGCTCAAATCAAATTTATAAAAAAGTAAGCCATCCTAATATGATTACAAAATCAACTAATTGGATAAGGAGAAATCACAAAAGTTGGTAACTTGCAGATTCATCCTCTCCTAAACAATATGACCAGCCAAAAGAAAAATCAACTGCCTTCAACAACATCAATTACCAAATCCTTAAACAATCAATGCTAATCTCAACCAAAATCCTCCTTTGCAAAAACCAACGATTGGCAAATACATAAACTATTCCCTTTCACGAAGAACCCGGAACAAGAAACCACATCAGCATAAACAAACAAATACCATCACAATAGAAGATCAAGAAATTCATATAAAACAAACAGCTGACGCACCTCGCAGCTGCAAAGCACAGTTCTTGACAGAAAATGTAACAGTATGGCAGAGACAAATGCAACAGTTTCTGCAGAATAATGTCTGGAGAGAGAGAGAGAGATGGGATTTAATGATTTATGAAGAAGTTTTAAGTAGTAATAGCGATAAATTAGGGGGTGAGGGGACATGGCCGCGGCGCCATTTATTATATATTAACATAATCCTTTTAACGTCTATTTTTCTCCTTCCTTATTTTCTCCTTGACCGCCGCGTGTGAAAAATCCTTTATTTCCCAGTATAGCTAAATTACGCAATTAGCCCTCACGAGGCCTTGGCTTTAACGGTCAACATCATATCATTATATCTTCTATATGGGGTTTGGACTTGGAACTTAGGACCCTTGGAATTTATTTTTGGCATTTGTTGTTAGATTATAATTTGAAAATGATCTCAGAAAATAATAAATTAATTTCCAAAATATTGGTGTCGGGACACTTGTGTTTTGTGGCTTTTTCCCTTGTCGTTTTGTAAATCATCGAAATCTACGTATTTAGTCATAGATTTCTCAAATCATTTTTTGCTTATTTAAATTGTATGTGTAAATATAAATAATCCGAAAATTCAATTCACAAGAGTATATATTTTCTTTATTGAAAAGTTAATTTCTCCCTGTGATGGAAAAGATAAAGTGAACCCTTGATATAGGGAGATATACATCATATATGTATGGAATATTAATATATTTAATGTCTAAATTTATTTAGACTTTGGTAAAATTTGAGTTTTGATTATGGTCAAACTCATTTCAAATTTAGAATGGTTTGAACTTGGTCAAATTCGTTCCAGATACATAGTCCATTAATGCCATACTTATTTAGCTTCTTCTATTTTTTGTTGTTGTTGTTCTTGCTGTTGGGGTAATCTAAGATATGATATAAAAGCAAAATTATAAAAATCATTAAACTAATATAAACAAGCGACATGCAGTCGAACGTTAGTATCCCATAATGACTTAAGTCTGCTTTCTTTTACATTATGCCGGAAAAAAGTTGTCCTCATTTCTTTTAATTAAATTAAACGAAATATATTATGAAATCCACTAGTGGAGATGATTAAGCAGTAAAGGAAATGTCTGATAATCTGCAACACAACCCTATTTTTAATGTAATATTATTTTAATTTTGTTTAATCGACGTGCAGGCACGCCATAGCAATTAAATTGTTTAAGCATTACCTTTGGATAACCCCAAATTATTATACTCCTAATTATATATTCTTGATTTTTTTTTTGAAAAAGTAATCACATGATTACAAATACTAGATGTATGACGATATACTCCCAGTCACTATTGTTTTGTTTTGTCATTAGAACTAAACTAGAGATTATTTATTCTTCCACTGGCCACAGATTAACTTGTTACAACTTTCCAATTTTACTTCTTATTTATTTATTTATTAGATGGCTTATAGCTATCGATAGTTGTTGGACTGCACCTATTGTAAATATTTTACCTATGTCTCAACGATTAGTGCTCATTCATATTATTATTAAATTTAAATATAGCTGTGCATGACAACGATTTTTCCATATAAGATTTTGAAGGATGTATGTGTGTGTATATATATCGGTATTTATGAAGAATATAATCCGAAAGTATGAGGCGCATATATAATAATAATATAATATAATATACGTGTATAATAGTATTCATGATTGAACACAAAACTTGTGTGTGACCGACTCACCCTTAATATATCATAACTTTGATCAGAATTTATACACGACACCCTAAAATATTATATATTGCATTTAAATAATCTTTTAACCTACCAATTGCGCTTCGGCACCGGGCATTCAAGACATTTTTAAAAACCGTAGAATATTCATCATTTTTTTAATATATATGAGATTTTTTTATAACTTCTAGTTTTTTATTAGTTCCCAATCCATCGTTGTTGGTGCAAGCATTTAATTGCTAAATTACCTAGAATTGATATTTACGTAAGAGCTTGTTTTCAAAATTGTTTACGAATATATATATATGTGTGATTGATATGGCACCTTAACAGTAAACAATGTCATCAAAGTGCAAGGTATATATATTAATATTGTTGGTGAAGTTAACATATTGACATTATTGTTTATGTTCGTGGTACGTCACTAGTTGATGTTGGTGGGTAATAAAAAGGATTCAATTTTCACCCTATTTACAAGCTCCTTTTATTAGGGTGTGTTTATTTTAGATATAAATTTATGGCTCTAACTTGATTAATAAACAATTTCTCACACTTTAAATATCTTTTTGACTTTTTTCTCCCTTCTTTTAAAACTAGTCTTTAAACATCTTTATTTTCTCCATTATTTTCAAACTAGATTGGTAGCTAGGTTAGATAATCATCACTCCCTTCTTTTCAAACTAAATTAGTAGGTTAGATTATTATCATTATAATGCTCTCTCATTCACGGGCTGTGAGTTTGTTACGCTACAACAATTTAATAAATCTATTAGTAATTATTTGGTGTACACCCTTGTTTTACCAAAGTGGTTAGCCATAGTTTAGCGTTGTTGGCATGTATCCTGAAAAACTTATTTAGGAGCTCACCTATTTCGGTTCTATCACAAATCAAGCACACTTAATTCCAAGCTAGACATGTTTAACTTTAAAATTTTAATGAAATGACCAACGGTAGATGCACCTTAATGGTATAAGTAGTTGATATCAAATCTTTTAAGTTTTTTTGAATATACAATGTCACTGCATATCCTACTAGCTTCCACTCAGTTTGTCAACAAACCATACCGTACTAGAAAATGTTCGGCTATGATACTATTCTATAATACGCCGTGCCCACAAAATAAGTTTATTACGCTACATAATCAATCAACTAGCAATTACTTGATATACGTTATTGATTTACTAAAATGATTAACAAAGTTTCTAAAGAGTCCATTGAAGCACATGTTTATATAAACATATGACATCCCTTATTAAGGAATAAGAACTAGTGGTAATTAAAATTTTAGATTAGTAAACAAAAAATAGAATAATAATATTATTTGTCTTTAGAACGAGGAGTCGAAAGAAGAAAAGACTGAATTTTTTTTTTCATTTGTAGAAAATGATGGGAAAAAAGGAATTTAAAGGTGGGAATTCTTTTATCCATTTTTTTGTATAAATAAATTTATCCATTATAAAAATGGACTCTTAGGTGTTAGGTTGTGACAAGGATACATGCATAATATCGCTTGAGGAAAATTATTAATGCATTAAGTACTGTTAAGTTAATGTATCTACCAAATCTTTCTCATATTCATGAACATTGGCTCTACTATTCCACTCTTACACGTACTTGTTAAATTAATGATTCATGTCGGTCTGTCCTAATAATATAATGCGTATATTGACTTAAATTTATATAACTTTTTTTTTTATTATTCAATCTTGCTATTATTGCTGTGACTCTTAGGGGCGAGGCGGCGAGCCAGGGCTCTAAAAATAAATAAACTAAATTGCTTAGAAATTAAAATCAATCCAACCAAATTCTTCTCAAAACAAATCGATTTAAACCAAAACATAAAATTTGGTTTCGATTATTTGAAATTCTAATTATATAATTTTTTTAATAATAAATTTATTGTACTGTGCACTTTAAAATTGATACTCAAATTATAAATTGTTCAATGTTGTATATGATAATTTACAACATGGAATAAACATTAAAAATATTAATTTATTCAAACACTTTCAATTTTTATGTTTACTCATTCATATTTTATGTGATTTGTTTACTTTCGTTTTTATTATATGTTTTTGTTTTATGTTAATTATTTAGAATTTGGAACTTGTGATTATTATATTAATTAGATTTTTTAACAAATACTATTTAAATTTAAGCATTCTATTTACTAAAAGTGGCCACGTTTGACCAAATTTGTGATAACTTTTCGGTCTAACGTGATCATTTTAGTGCGACAAATGGAGTAATATATTAATTAATACATTATAAATTTCGATCGTTTCGGTTTTCAACCGAACCGTTTTACTAAAAATCGATTCAAACCGGATAAAATTCGGTCTTCAAAAATTAAAACCGAACCAAATTCGTATATTTTAAAACCGATCCAAACCGACAAATATCAACGTTTCGGTTTCTGCTCACCCTAGTGACTATTTCTTCAAATTAAAACTCGTGCTTTTGTTTTTCGTTCAGTTAAGTTCCTTAAAAAAGTGTAAATCACGACCCTAGCCATTTTATAATAACTAATACAATCATCAATGCAGTAACAGATCAACATAATGAACATTCATAACAAATCAATGCCCTAATAAATATATATATATATATATATATATATCACCCTAATACGAGATTAATTAATATAATTTTGTAATTTAAATTTAATATAATCCTCTAGAAAAGGTATTATTTCAAATAGTATGTTATTTCCCTTTCAGAAATTGAAAAAATATAAAGCCCAGACGTTGTTTAATCTATTAAAGTTCAATTAACATGCACATTTCCATTTTTTCGTCACTGTTTTAATGCTTGGTATGGAGAGTCTAATTATCAATATTAATACATATAACAACTCTCATATTTGCAACAAATAGAATGACAATTCTATGTAGATAAAGTAATATTTTTTGATAAAAATCCATGAACTTTCGGACCCAAAATCAGTCCTATGTAATCGGTCTTTGCACAATTTAAAATATTTTATGTAATTTTTTTATTTGATTCGTGTCAATAAGGATGTGATTCGTGGGAAAGAGGCGGTATCCGGTAAGAAACCAAATCATAAGGAGGATATGTTTATATAGAACTAAAATTTCGATTTGAATATTATGAAACTCAAGATCTCATGAAATTGAAATCCAACATTGTGCGCTCACAATTTGAACACACAATTAAGTCACAAATACAAAAATAAATTAAAAATAAAAAACACACAAAAATAATGAAATATCTATAATTATATATCAATCCATATCGACGTGACACAGAACCCTATAAAAGCCCTTGCGCGAATCAAACGGCACCGTCACCGCCTCACAGTCCACCTTGAGAGTTCGATGTATCTTAAAAACCCCAACCTTCAACCGAATCTTGGCCCGAACCTTCACGTTCAAGTTGACCTTCCCCGCGGCCCGCTCCATCCTCAGATCTCGGGCCGTGGCCCCGTACACCGTGGCGTTCTTCGCCACCAACTCCAAATCCACGAAAGTCACGTTCCTCTTGGGCTGGTGAAACGGGTGCACGTTGTTCATCGAAAGTTTCTGATCCTCGTACATCACCGTCACGTCGATCCTGTCGTAGTACAGCGACATGTGGCGGTTCGGGTTGTTGGCCCGGAGCACGAAGTCGAGCCCGCGTTCAGCCTGTCGTTGGTTAGGTTGAAGCCCGTCATGGACCCGTGCTCGATGGAGTATTTCAGCTTCCTGGGCTGTACAGCGGCCCATATTATGAGGACCGTTAGGATGATGAGGCCCACGATGCAGCGCAGCACGAGCTGTCGCTGTCGTGGCGCCGCCTGCCCCGGCGGCGGTGCGGTTCTGGCCATGGTGGTTTGCGGCGGATGATTATTGATTATGTGGTTTCTTGGGGTTGATTGTTATGATGTTTTGTTGCTTGGGATTAATGGCGAATTCCATGTGGATATTTGAGTTGATTTATATAGATATTTGGTCGCAAACATATAGTTATATTGTTTTACGTTTGTTGCACTTTGTGCATCGGGTTCTTGCATGGGACTCAAGAAATTTGGGAGTGAGAGATTTAGGATATATTGTGAGGAGTGAAGTAAAGGTGGTATGTGTGGAGATGAATATTCTTGGCTTGCAGAGTTTGAAGAGTGCTAATATTGTAAATTAATGAAAGATAATGGAATCAACTTAGTTGGAAATGCTTGGGACTTAAGGTATTCTAAGACCTTGTCCGAAGCTGTTCTCTTTTCATACACATGATTTGGACTTTTGAATGCGTTAAAGAGGAGGGGCTTTTGTCTTTTAGAGTGTAAATAAACAAGTTGCTTTTGACACATGGATAGTGATACAAATAGTAGAAGGAGTTGGTACATGTGTTTGGTTTAGTTTTCACAAATTAAAATTTGTAGAGTTTGAAATTCGATTTGTTCAATAATGTCAAAAGGACCAAAATAATAAAACTAGTTTTAGATGTATTATGAGGTTGAGTGATGAGACTTCTTCGTCTTTTTGGGTTTCTTAACTTTCATTAGGGTCGAGAATCAGAATGGAATCGAGTACTCGTTACAAAGTTCCAGTTCCGAAAAACACCAATTTTTTGGTGCGGACTTCGGAACCCTAGAGTTCTAAAATTGGAAAATTTTAAATTTCGGTCACGATCTTGAATAAACTATTATAATTATCCCAACTGATCCTAAGACCTGAACGGAACCAAAATTTCCTGAATTAAAAAATTAATTTTGAAAAATCAGGAGTCTCAATCTTGAAATTTTTTAATTTTTCAATCCCGATCCCGATCTCGATCTCGAAAAATTTAGAATTCGATATTCCAAATTCTATCGTGACTCGGATCGGGACTGGGAAAGTTCCAAGTCTCGGCCCTAGATTCTCCCTCCAAACTTTGATGATTTGAGACATTCGTGTTGCCGGTTTCAATATCTATATTCAGCTACTAAAGAGTAATTAACATAGTTAATTTATCCTATTTAAAATCGAGGCCTATATAGATTAAATAACCTATGTGTTATTAGCTAGCTTTATTAATTAGTTTTAAGACATTTATTTACATATACTCCCTCCGTTTTTTAATAAGTGTCCAATTTTACTAAATCACACATACCAATAAAATGAAAATTTTACTTGTATACCCTTTATTGAATAGCATAATAAATACATTCATACAAATAATATCAAATTTCAACAAGTATTAAATAAGGGCAAAATTGAAAGATTGTCATAAATATACTCTATAATTTTGAAATATGACACTTATTTAAAAATAAGAAAAAAATTAAAATAGAACACTTATTAAAAAATGGAGGAAGTATAAATTTAGACATTGGCGTATCAGGGAGAAAAACGCAAATTGTGTACACCAAAAACGCAAATTGCGTACACGAAAATTTAGATTAATATAATCAAATTTTAATATAACTTATTTAAATGTGGAAAACAATAAATTTCGGTTCTAGTCCCGCGTGACGTAACCACATAATATAATGTTAATATAATCAAATTTTAATAAAAAAAATGTACGCCCCATTTATCAGACATCATTTTATTGAGCTCGAACCAAGTACCAACTCATCGAATTATTTGAGCGGGTTTTAAAGTTTATTAAAAATTAAGGCCCATTAATCCAATATCAATTCTTAATAATACGAGACATGCGATGATTAAGTAGATGGGTAAATACTTAGGATTTACCCAGGTTCGTGATGATTGGTACATTGGAATGAAATGGCGATTCTTACTTCCATTCCATTCATATGCTTGTTTAAACATATGATTAATAATGACCATTCCATTTGGAATTACCATTTCACTACATAAATGAATGGTCATTCATCTCCTAACCTATGGTATTAGCCATTCTTACCAATTATATTTTTATTATTTTGATAATATTATATATATATTAATTAATAAATTAATTTTTTATTTTCATTCTCTCTAATTTTTTATCTCTCTATTTCGTCACTTTTTCTTATTTATATTTATTTTTAGTCGATTTTTTAACATGTTTTATGTTTGTGTGCATAAAGTGGATTTTTTTTAAATATTTTTTAATTCTTATGTTAAAAATAAATCTGTAAAAAATAAAAAGTAAGTTTTAATATAAATATTATTATAATAAAAATATGAAAAGTATTTGACGATTCCATTCCATCCGTATTACTTGCACGTACCAAGCATATCAATCAAATATATTTTGTCATTCCATTCCACACATCATTCCATTCCCTCCTTATTCCATTCCATCATACGAATCACCTCTTTAATCACAAACTTCTTCGATTCATGAAAGGTAATTTTAAATATAGCAATCAAATATCTTGCTATAACCACCTTTTAAAATGATAATAAAATTAATAAAAATTACAATATTATACTTTCATAATCATCAATATTAAATAAAAAATAATAATTTTTAATCATGACCAACAATTTTAAGTTACAATAAAAAATATAAATCTTAATCATAGTACTAAAAATATAAAATATTAATAAACGAAATTTAATCATACTCACCAATTTTAAGTTACAATAAAAAATAAAACTCTTAATCATTTGAGAAGATTACAACTATAAACATGGGACCCTAATATTCAAACTTAACTACATTTAACCTATATTTTCCATATATATATATTTTAAAAGAATTTAAAGTTATTCCCTAATTAATTTTAATTTAATATTTAGAGACAAGAGTATAACAATATACTCCCTCCGTCCACCAATGTTCTTCCCATTTTGAGCCGTCACGAGTTTTAATAAAATAGATTGATTTTGATTCATAAAGGATAAAGTGAGGGTAAAATGTAGTGAGTGGAGAATGAGACTTACATTAAAGTAAAATGTAGGATTGCCAAAAATAAAAACAAAAGTAAGAAAAAATTTGGTGGACGAATTAAAATGATAAAATATGAAGAAATTTGGTGGAAAAAAATATATATTTTTAAATTTTATTATTATTATTTTAAATTAATAGCTATAATAGAGATTTGAGGGTTACTAGTGCATAAAATGAGATGATAATGGACCATATTTTGGGCCATTGTCAGGGGACGGGTCGGCGCGAATGTTTTTTTGTCAATTTTGTTTTTATTTTATTTGAATTTCCTAAATTTCCTAAATCTAAAACAAATCATCAATAAAAATTAAATGGAAATTGAGAAAGCAGAATGCAACACGCTTCAGAAAGACAGAAACCCTCCCCCTTTGGGCCTTTCACCGCTCTCATCCCCACCGCGGCGCCGTATTGTCGCCGGAAACTTTTCCTGTCTCACTCCCAAATTCTTCCGGAGTCCTCCACTCATTCGTTCAATCAATTCTTATTTTCTAGGTATGTCTACGTGCTCCAATCTTGATCTTCTTAGAAATTGTATCAAAGTGTATAACTCATGAAGTCAAAACACCAAGTCGAATAAATCAACCAAAACATTGTAATTGATTCAAAACTTGTTGAATTGCAACCGGGTAAAGTACCTTCATTGCTGGAAAGACTTCCGAAGACATGTCCCAGAAATTCTGAGACGCTTTTTAGTGCACCCGTTTCAATTTGAAAGATAGTAATATGACCTGGAATTTGCTTACCGTTGTATCAATTGTTACTGTTAAAAATGGTTTTAACACATGTAAGCATGTTTTGAAGTATGTCTTTTAGCTTGTATACTCATATCTATAAGGCCACTGTTATGAACTTCCATTTATTCATGCAAGGTTGTATCATGTTTTGATAATGGCTCATGTCAAAATCGGACATTTTCATTCTACTCTGCATTCTTTGCTTCGTTTTCTTTCATTCGAACTTTCCAATTATTTGGATCAAGATTGAAACACAATAAAATGAGTAAACAAAAGGAAAATTAGTTAGGACTTGTATCCTGTAGGTAGCTGCTTACTCAACCTGCATCAGGGGGCGGTTTAAGTTAGGTTGCGCTGAGGCTTTAGTAGCCAGTTTAATTGGTGGCTGGTAAGTTGTCTTGCTCTACAAGCTCAAATTGACAGCCTTACTCAAACTATGCACTGAAATTACTCGTGAAACTAGTGATCTGCGAGCATCTATTATTTTTTTCTCCATTCACTTAAAGAATGTATATTCACACAGTTATATAGAATTATAGATGGTGTTACTGGATTTGACATGTGAAACTGTGCTCCTTGTCCTTAAGGTCCAAAATATTTAGCATGTGATAACTGTTAGTGTTACGTACCCAGAGCCAGAATGTAGGCATTGGAAGAAGATACTCCTGAAATATTCCATAGTGAAGAACTCGACAATACTTTCCTCTTAATGATATCTTATTTCATTAAAATTTTGCCCTGCCTGCAGTATATGTTTCGTGTAGCATGCATTCTCATCCCTGTTGTAAATCATTTGGTAAGCTAAGTGCGGTACACGACTACGCGGGGAACTGCCTTTGGTCTTCCTACTGACTTACTCATAATTATGTCTCAGGCGTCCAACAACCTACTGCGCTAGACACTACTCCTACTAGGGCTAGTAAGCCAACCCAAGGGCGAACACTAATAGAACCTGACTATTTGGTATATAAGATGGCGATTGGGGTTATTCCTATGTATGAGAACATAGTAATAGAGAAGGTATTAACCAAAATTTGATTTCTTTTGGCCAGAGCTCCCAAATCCGCTATACGGGTTGCCATAATGCTGAAACTGATGAAACTACTATGACAAATGCACCTATCTTCATTGATGCATAAACAAAGAAACCAATCAGTACCTTACTCATCTGGAATCTTGTCGGCGTATAGTGTAACCGTAGAACTGGGTTCCGCTTGATGCTCCAGGATCTATATGACAGTTTCGCTTGCTCTAGTAAGAGGAAGTGAATTAAAGATCATTTTCAGCAGGAACTGGGAGACGCAATAGCAAGTATACATCAAATTCTTGTTGCTACTTGCTTGTTTTGTAGGACCATTTAGTTCTTCTCTGTTCTCTCTATGTCTGTTGATTTTTTTGATTTTTGTGGCTCATTACACAATGTTGACACAAATATTTACGAGTATAATGTTTCCTTTCATTAAGAGGGTTATTACTTACTAAGCTAATGTGTGAACATGACAGTTCAGAATTTTGATAGTCTTGTGCTGCTCTTAAATTCTTTTTGTTTATGATATTGCCTGCCTTGACTTTTGCGTGGCACCTTCAATTGATGTTACATTCTGTACTTTTTTGTGTTTCATTTGTTGAAGGACATGGATACCAGCGATATAGTGGTGTCATCCATCCGCTCTGGGATGAAAAGGGAGTTTGCCTTCATGATGAAGGCTCAGTCAGAAATGGGGGGGCTACCCGCAGGCAGGAGAGTAACTAGATCCCAGAGAGTTGGTAATTCCAACAGAGGCTATGTGGTGAGTGATAGTAATACTAATAAGAAAATGAAGATGTCTGCTCTGAAGAAATCAAAAAAGAATGAAGAGAAACCAGAAATAGAGGATGTGGGCAAGCTGGAGGTAATTAATGTTTTGGATGGTGACAACGGGGCAGAAAGGAGTGCAGTTGACGTTGTATCTAGCGTGGGAGATTGTTCAAGAAATTTTGAAGCTGACTTAGTTGCAGTAGCGGGAAATGAATCTAGGGAAAGTGTGGTGAGTGATAGTAAGATGAACACAAAAATTAAGATATATGCTTCTAAGAGAACAAAAAAGAATAAAGAAAAGAAACCAGAAAGGGTGGATGTGGACAAGCTGGAGGCAATTAATGTTTTGGATGATAAGAAGGAGGGAGAAATGGGTGTAGTTAACATTGTATCTAGTGTGGGAGAGTGTTCAAGAAATTTAGAAGCTGGCTTAGTTGCAGTATTGGGCAATGAATCTAGGGAAGGCCTGGTAAATGATAGTAAGATGACCACGAAAATGAAGGGATCTGCTTCTACTATATCAAAAAAGAATGAAGAAGATAAACAAGAAACGGAGGATGTAGTTGAGTTGGAGGCCTTTAATGCTTTGGATGGTGAAAACAAGGCGGAGAGTGGTGTGGCTGACGTATCTAATATGGACGACTGTTCAAGAGATTTAGAGGCTGATTTAATTGATGTAGTGATCAATGGAGCAGTAGAGGAAATGGTCGCTAATTCTACAGAAGGCGCTACCTGGTCTCTGTGCACCGTTTCCCCTGTGGATCAGGTTGTGGGTAGTGATAGAGTTTCTATTCATGAATATGATAGAATACTTAGCAGTACATCTAATTTAGTATGCGAGAGCACTGAAGAAGGTACTAGCTTGGCTTTGGAGAAGCCCCTAAGGAGGTATACACGCTCTTCTTTGAAGCTGCAGAATGGGGCGACAGAGTTACGACCGGGTGCAGGAACTGTGGAGAGTATGACCACAAGCCCTTCAATACTTGAAATGAAAATGTCCAAAAAGATTGGGTTAAAAAGAGTTCCCATAAAGTTAAAGGACCTTCTTGAGACTGGATTGCTTGAGGGTCTTCATGTTCGCTATTTAACTGGATCAAAGGTAAATGTGTTTGACAACTAGTTTTTAGTATGCGGTTGAGTCATGAGTGACATCTTTTCACTGAACATTTCCAGGGGAGGAGGCGGCCAGAATCTGAACTTCAAGGAGTTATCAAGGGTACTGGGATATTATGCTCATGTGATGAATGCGAGGGGAGCAAGGTATATTTTGTAGATAACTGGTTTGTGTTGATATGTGATTAATTCTACTCACTGCTCATCATTGCTGCAGGTTGTTAGTCCTATTCAATTTGAATTGCATGCACGTAGTGGCAATAAGCGACCACCAGAATATATATATTTGGAGAATGGAAAAAGCCTGAGAGACGTTCTTAATGCATGCAAAGCCAATCTTTCGGATTCACTGGAAGCTGTTATCCAGAGCGCCGTTGGCCGTTCAAAGTATACAACTGCTTTCTGTCTCAATTGCAGAGGTGATGTTCATGTTCATTTATTTCGTGTCATTAGTTACTGACCTCTTGCTTGATTAGGATGCTGAAAATTGCTTTTCTTTTATCTCTTTTCCTCCTTTTATTTTTTTCCCACTTTTATATATTTGCAGGTTTGATTCCTGAAGCCGGTGCAGGCCGAGCAATGCTTCTTTGTGACTTCTGTGTTCTGCCAAAGGAGCCGTGTCCCAGTCAAACGCAGATCAATGATGTCATGCATAGGTAGTTCCGAAGAGTGGTTAGGCTTGAGAACCAGAACCTAACAGTATCATATTTGGCAATGTGTTATATATTGACTGAAGGCAACCCATCTCAGCACATTATCCTTAAACATTAAATGTATAAACTCAAGTCAATGCATAACATATTTAAATTATTTAAATATACTCTTTCCTTCACAGAAACTGGTTACTATTAGCGTATAATGTAAGGAAATGAAGCTTTATATGTATGGTGGGCAGCATGTCGTTCCTAGATATAGTATTTATAGTGTTCCTCAGATCTGTGCTATATATGATATGAATTTGTAATGCCCCGGGGCCACGGGGTTGGAGCCCATTGCTCTAAGATGGCACAATGGATTCACTAGCAACTACTTGGCGTTTCTTCGTCGCTTTGCTGAAAATGGTTAATCCCGTTGCTATAGAATCTATTGTGCTGCCGTAGCGCAAGGGCTCCCACCCCGTGGGCCCGGGGCGTTACAAATGGTTTCCGAGCTGACCCCGGGTGAGCTTCATATACCCTAGGGCGATCCTGCATGAGGATCGCGACGAGGCCGTCGTGTATTTATTTGGGGGCGATTGTGACATCCCATATCGAATAAGTAGGGGTCGTAGGGGATGTCAATATAGTACAAGTATGAGGCTTCAATGGACTCTCTAGCAACATGGTTAACTATTTATGGCAAAGCGAGGACGAATGTCAAGAAGTTGCTAGTGGATCCATTGTGCCGCTGTAGCGTAACGGGCTCCCACCCCGTGGGCTTGAGACATTACAAATTACCCACACATTAATCGTCCAATAAAATCGTGTAACTATACTTTCTATTATCTGATTGGGTTATGGCAATATATATAGATGTGTATAATTTTGGCTTCCAAGAAGTGCAGAAAATTGGTTCAGGAGAAATGTGTTACGGGAAGCAATTAGGATGTTAGCTACATGTGTAGTTAGTTTAGAGCTGTGTGAATTGTGATATCTTCACAATCAGCATATCCTATTGGCCAATTATCCCACCTTGTGTGTATTTCTTGATATGGTCATTTATGATGTGAATTTTTTAGGTCTCCTTTGGTTGGTTCACCCGCACCCATTTCTTCTAGTTCGCTGCCTGAAGTTCTAGATAGTGTTCAGATTTCTTCAAACAGTCATCCTCATGTGAAATCTCAGGGGAAACTAACACGGAAGTGAGTATCCTTTAATTTTGTGCTATACTTCACCATTGCTGGTGATCTTCAAATTTTTTATGTGTTTAGTGAAGCTGTCAGAACTCAGAATCATTATGCTGATTTTGGGGTTTTCATTTGGCAGGGATTTGAGAATGCATAAATCTGTTTTAGCGGAAGATCTGCTCCCTGATGGCGCTGCTTTGTCATATGTTATACATGGAAAGGTGAATGGGTACTACTTGTTAACACTTTTTGTAGGCCTCCCTTGTTTAAATATTGTTTCCAGATTACTTAGGTCCTATCACCTATGGTCGCTTTATACTTTAAAAGGTTATTCTGGTTTCTCGGAAATGATCTGATGATTTTCTGTTCAAATGATTTTTCACTTTCTATTCCATTATTACCCTGGAGCAGAAATGTCTTGAGGGTTACAAGAAAGATGGTGCAATCTTCTGTTTCTGTTGCAAGAAAGTGGTATGTTTCTTTTTATCTTTAATGTGAAGCTATAGTTTGAATATACATTTAAGTTATTTATCTTTATGTTGCTGACTTACTTTCTGATGAACAGGTGAGCCCCTCCCAGTTTGAGTCTCATGCTGGTTTTTCTTCCCGTCGGAAGCCGTGAGTATTATTTTTTACTCTTGTTCATATTATAGTTGAGAATTGTGGTACATTATTACTATTGTACCTCATTATCTGCTTGTTCAACAACCTAAGCTGTTAAATGAGTCATTTAATGTATTACAGTCTTTAGAGCTTAGGAATTTCAGTTTAAACAACAAAAGCATGAGTTGGGTAATGGTTCATCTCTGTTAACTTAGGACTGCTTGACTTCTAGGTACATGAGTATATACACTTCCAATGGTGTGTCTCTTCATCAACTATCCCTCGAACTATCCAAAAGTCGTAAATCATCCACTGAAGAAAATGATGATCTCTGTTCTATTTGTGAGGATGGAGGAGATTTGTTATGCTGTGAAAATTGTCCACGAGCTTTCCACACTGGTAAGAATATTCCAACAGTAGCAGTTGTTATGGGATATTTTATTCCTGGGTAGTGTTCTATATGATAATAAGACCAAATGAAACCGGAGTTGTTTGAAATTCATACTACTAGAAAACTATAATAATCTAGTCTTAAAGACACTGAATGTTTCTACTGGCCCACCATTGCCTCTACTATCTTATTTCAATTTATTTGTATGTATATATATTTATTTTCTGTGATGTTTTCATGTTAATGTTCGTAACTTGCTATTTGATACTAGTCCACTATGCTTCCACCTCCATTTAGTTTGCTGCTTTCACACAGTTAAATTCTGATTCCTTTTCTTGACATGTCTCTTTTGGACTCTTGGTTATAAATGCAGAATGTGTTGGTCTCTCGAGTCTTCCGCAGGGAATATGGTACTGCAAGTACTGCCAGAACATGTTTGAAAAAGAAAAGTTTGCAGAGAACGATGCGAATGCTATTGCAGCTGGCAGAGTACCTGGTGTAGATCCATTAGAGGATATCACCAGAAGGTGCATCCGTATTATTGCAAATTTTGAGAAGTATATTGGGGGTGGATGTGTTATTTGCAGGTTGGTTTTTGCATTTACTTGTCTACATTCTTTTTTCTTTATTCAGTAGTATTTGGCATTTAAGGCCTACCTTAAAGTGTTGTCTTGATGAAATTTTGCCTTTGAATGCCCAAAACTTAAAATGCTTTTATGAAGCAGGGATAAACATATATATATATATATATATTTGTAGTTTTGTTCTGGTGCTATGTAGGTTCGTCCTATGACTGTTATCTCATCCCAAAGATCTCTGTTGTGTATTTCTTTCTTTCTTTTTGACATTTGCATTGATGCAATTTGTGCAGGGTAGATGAGTTCAGCAAGTCAGGATTTAATGACTATACAGTTATGATCTGTGACCAGGTAAATATTGAGAATGTTTAGAAGTCAGTCATATTGCTTGCTGTGTATGATGTTGGGAGAATAACAATCTATGTTTCTGGTTTTTGTAGTGTGAGAGAGAATATCATGTCAAATGTTTAAGGGAGAAAGAGATTGATGATTTGAAGGTTTGCACCATTTTACACACACATCTTATTATGAGTTTCCAGAAATTGTAAATACACCGAGGGGCTGACAAAATGATGCAACTAAACTGTAGGCACTGCCTGCAACTGAATGGCTCTGCAGTAAAGAGTGTAGCAGTATTCATTCTGTCCTTCAGAAGATGATTTGTGATAGCGACCAGAAGATTCCAGATGCTATTTTAAACATTCTGGAGAAGAAAAGCAACGGACAAAGTTCAGAAGAGAACCCTAAGATTGATATAAGATGGAAGCTGCTCAGAGGAAAGTTGTCTTCAGATGACACCAGGGTGTGGCTTTCTGGCGCTGTCACTATCTTTCATGTGAGTACCTAAGTCATTTGTTATTGCTTCCTTCTTTGGATTGCTTACTTTATTTTTGTAACACATTGTTCACTTCTGGCATTCCCTGTTAATCTGACATCCATCTATAGTAATTTGTTGATTTATAAGAAGCATTCACATAGCATGCGGTATTGTCTAGTTCCTACATTAAATTGTCGCTTGTATTTATTTTACAATTTGAAGATCCTGGAAATGAATTTGTGCACAAGTTTGAAATACATACATTTGACATCTTCTTCACTTTTTTCCTTTCTCCACCATTCGATAAGCAAGCAGGTGTTGTAGATTCCAAACCTTGTACCTTTTTATGTTTCTGTCTTGACATTATCCTCCTTGATTTTTAGTTCATTTAATGAACCCAATATAATTTTAGTTGATGCTTTTTATGATGGAAAGATAATTTTATTTACTCAAGGCGACCGTTAACTGGTATTCTTCCTGTGAAGCTGTTTTCTTTTCTGCATGTATCTGCCAATCATCAGATCTGTTGCAAAATGCTTTACTTATCCCATATATTAGGAAAGAGCAGATTATATAATTTCATACCTTCCGCTCTATTATCTGAAAATATATTTCAGATCATTACATTAATATGATGACAAGCATAATCTGATTTGCAAATGGTTCATTTTACACATTGTCATTTCCCAACAGCCCAGACAAATTTATATGCAACACAGACATGAACGAAACTCCTACAACACCAGATGGGGTGTAACTTTTGTAATGCTAGTAATCTTGCAAGTATCAAATGAGATATTATATTCAAGCTTTAACCTTATTTTTTATGAGCTGATATGGATGATTGATGGTTAGTTGTGCATGAGCTTAAAAGAAGTAATGCTTTGTTTCATCCTATTTATCTCATGCTGTACTAAACTTGGCATCACATTGCACACGATAATAGATATTATTACTGTATCTGATCTGTATTCATTTAAATATCTGTTGGACTGTTTATTCCATGACCTTCATTAAAATATCCTCTGGTCATCTGTGATTGATGAGAGATTGGCTAATCACAATTTTTCATACAATATGGCACCTTTTAACAAGATTGAGATGCAGTGAGTTCAATTTTCCACACTTGTTCAAAAGTGCTAGTTTATGTTGGTAATGTTGCGACTCTTCTGAGCCTAAGTGAATTATCTCATAGATGATTTTCATGTCCAAATTTCTTCAGGACCGATTTGATCCTATTGCTGATGCCAGCACCAGCCGTCTTGACCTTATTCCAACAATGGTTTATGGGTAAACGAGTCTCGTTTTCTTCTTACTCGCATTGTTTATGTTAAACATGTTTATTGATTGGACGTAACCATCATCTATTGCTGATTATCTACAGGAGGAAATTCAAAGACCAGGAATTTTGTGGCATGTATTGTGCCATATTGACAGTCAAGTAAGATAGATTAATAAATTCTGCGTGCTTCCCTTGTCGTTATTCTTTTACTTTTTCATATAAGCCATCATTTCTACAGCTCTGCAGTAGTATCTGCCGCCTTAGTTCGGGTTTTTGGCGAGGAAGTTGCAGAGCTTCCTCTAGTTGCAACAAGGAGTGATTGCCAAGGGAAGGTGGGGTTTCTTGCTGAAGTCTAACATTCAATTCTCATCTCAAAATCATTTTGCTTTCTCAATCAGAAAATAATTTGCCAAATATTCGTCGTCGCCAGGGATACTTTCAGGTGCTCTTTGCATGCGTTGAGGATCTCTTATCATCACTCAATGTCAAGGATCTGGTGCTTCCTGCAGCAGATGAAGCAGAATCACTGTGGAAAACCAGATTTGGGTTTGAAAAACTTGGCCAGGAAAAGGTCAGTCAATGCATGTTAATATTATACATTATTCAGCACATATTTTAGTGGCAATACTAAAGTAAGATTTCTTTCTTTCCACCTCTGGTATCTCGTGCTCACCTCCCAGTTAGATGAATACAAGAAGAGTTACCAATTGATGATCTTCGAGGGAACTTCGATTCTGCACAAGTCGATCTCAAAGTCTTGACGTATTGACTATTTTTTCATCAGTGGTGCACGTACAAGATCTTTTTGGCCTTTCTTTTACCCCTTACATCCATCATAGGGCACTGCAATTATTTTTGGATGGATTTATTTTCATCTTATAGAATGTGAAAATCTTAAAGTACATAGAGAGAGAGTTATACACATAGGGTGCAGGTCAATTGTTTATTGTAGGATGAACTATTCTTCACTCTTCTCCTGTGTAATTTCTATAATTTCATCAAAGCCTGGAGAAAACTCTTTTTATTTCCTTCTGCATTACAATAATTATTTTGATTCCAAATAAACTTCTTATCATGTCTTAGTTACTTAATTAGCAGACTCACAAGAATTATTGGATGTAGCATAATTTATTAAGAATTCATGATTTAATTGTGAAGGCTTTTGTAATTGAGCAAACGTTCTTAAAAGTTGATCTCACTACAAATAATGGGGAATATTGCTAAAAAGCTCTTATTTTTATTCTATACCTTAAAAATTGAATGTTTTCCGAACGTTGGAATTAAGCAGATAGCATTAAAAAATTAATCATTTTCACCAAAAATATTTGAATGTTTTAAATTGGGAATAGAAGTGCATATTGAATATTTCATTCTATTTATACATTTTAGAATTCTAGAGATTATAGATGGGCGAGAGAGCGTAATAATAAAGCAGAAAACTACTTAATAAATAACGGCTGCTCAAAAAGCGGGAATGTTCGAAATTTGAAATTCAAATTAAAGGTCGCTTAATTTTATTTTCTACTGGTTTTTGAACGCTATATAATTACATTTCCCCCTTTTCCCGTTTTCCAAAACGCTCTTGCTTCCCCATTTTCTTTCAATCGCCATTTCATAAAGGTCCACTCTCTCTGTCTAAAAGCTACAATTACTTACAATCGCCATTTGTAATTGCTATATCCACTTATTTGGCATACTTGATCGCAGATCACAGGTAGCGGCCGAATCGAATATTATAGTTTTTTTTGCAGGAGATAAATCGAGCATGGGTCAGATTCAATACTCGGATAAGTACAATGATGATACCTACGAGTACAGGTAAATTTGGTTTATTATTTGATTACATCTTCATTCCCTAAGGAAGATTTACTCTGATATATTTATATCGTTTTGGATTTTATTCAGGCATGTGGTTCTTCCAGCGGAAGTTGCGAAATTGCTTCCCAAAAATCGTCTACTCTCAGAAGTAAGTCTGAGTGTATGCGGATCGGTCTATTATTAGGTTAATTGAAAAGTAGATGTATAACGGTATCCAAATTCACATATCTAGGGTTCTTGCCTTTTGTTAATAGTGCGTTATTGTGCATTTTGAAATTATTCTGATGAAATTTAGATGAATAATATACTTATTGCAATTTATTCCCTGCCGAGGATTTTAATACATTGATATTATCATTGACATTCTTTTGTTATTAAAATTTTTAGGACTTGATTTCTTTGGGAGGATAAAGCTGTTTTTCTTGGTTTCTGTATTAGGATCTATGCAATCGCGCTTATGTTAAAAAGCAAAATACATAATGTCTATGTTGCTACCTTACATGATGTATTAAAGTACCTGAGCAGCATCTCTAGTTTGGAATTCTGATGAATGTAATATGAATCTATATATTTAATTGATGCCCTGCTCTTTTTTTTTTTTTTTTTTTTTCTGGATAGAATGAGTGGCGTGCAATGGGAGTTCAGCAGAGTCGAGGGTGGGTGCACTACGCCATCCATCGCCCGGAGCCACACATTATGCTCTTCAGGAGGCCACTCAACTTTCAGCAGCCGCAGCAGTAATCTTTACATTGCATAAGTGACTCATATTCTCAAACACTATACCATCTGTATTACATGGTTAAGAAACTCTTGTTTCTCTATGTGAATTGGGAGTGCTTTTGTTATCTAATCGGTTGACAAATTTTATGTTGAAGCAATTCTTATTTCATGTTAAGTTTCATTTTTCTAGTGTTTGTGCTGATTGCATTACTTGGTTGCACCTGTTTGTTCTTAAGTTTGATGTTGAAGCTTGTTCTTATTTAAATGATTGTTAATTATGATTCAGTGTAAAATAATTTTTTATTTTTAAAAAATATTAAATAAAATAATAAATTTAATTACAAGACACAAAGGTGATACATTGAATCTCATCCCTACGAGTGTTCCACATTTATGTCTCACACTCCATGTTCACAACAAATTTATCATTTTAATTAATATTTGTTAAAAATAAAAATTTGTTATTATAGAATGAATAATAATTAACATTAATTTGAAAAAAAAATTACTCCATTTGTCATACTAAAAGTGGCTTGGTTTGATCAAAAATTTTTCATATATTTGGTCAAATCAAGTCACCGTGGGACGGAGGGAGTAAAATTTAAAAAAACTATATATCTTAATTTTAATATAAAAGTGATGTTAAATATAAAGTTAATTATATACCCTATTTGAATGAAATGAACCTAATATTAAGTATAAAATCCAACTAAATCATACTCAAAGTCTTGGTAGTTTTTTCTCATTTTGTCATTTTAATTCGTCCACCAAGTTTCTTTCCACTTTTCTTTCTATTTTTGACAATTTTTTCTCACTTACTATACTTTAATGTGTGTCATATTATCCATTCACAATATATTATATATCATCCAACTATTTGTGAGTCTCATTCTCCACTTACTATACTTTATCCTCACATTGGTGGGTGAATTCATTTTATTAAAATCTGTGCTGAGTTAAAAATCAGAAGAATATTGGTGGGTCAACTCATTTTATTAAAACTCATGTTGGGTCAAAAATCGGAAGAACATTGGTGGACGGAGGAAGTATAAAATTAAAATTAGAAAAAATAAAAATAAAATTAATTATGAGAGATGGAGTATAAGATAGTGAATCTTATTCGATTTGATTTTGATGTGCATGCATAGATGCATATGTGGAAGTTCTCTCCATAGAAAGTCATTTTCCTTTTAATTTGGTTTTGATGTGCACATATATATATATATATATGCATATATAGAAGTTTTTCGATTGGAATGTTCAATTGTTGTAATTAATATATCGTGTTGCATTCTATTGTCTAATAGTGTAATTAATATCTCGTGTTACATTAATTAATATGAAAATAACACGCATGGTAATTAATATTTTAAAATTTTAATACATATCTCACAAAGTTGAAGAATTGGGAATATCATTTGGAAGTCCTCTCCATAGAAAGTCTCTTTCCCTCTACTTGCATCCAACATGGAAATCTCTTGTGCTGAAACAACTAAGGAGTCAAGTTTAGGTTACAAAATCCAAATTAACCTTAAAATAATTTAGAAATTGCAGATAAAATCCCCACTAGACTCCAATATTAACCCACAATAAAATCCAAAGTCTACATAGTATCTGCAACGGCACGCATAATAATCTTGATCACAATCTTCCTATTTATTCATTCAAAATCTTACTATATATAAGATCATCTTTCAATTCCTAAAATCAAACAACTCATCACATTTCACATTACACAATACACACTCATCTCTACCATCTTAGCCAAATGGGACTCATCCCTCGTCTCTCACTACTAGCCTTCTTCCTCTTCCAAGCCCTGATTCTCGCGGAATCAGGGCCCGCAAACTCGAATCTGTTCCGAGAATATCTCGGAGCAGAGTTTAAAAACGTCAAATTCTCCGACGTCCCGGTGAACCCTGGAGTCGAGTTCCACTACATCCTCTCCTTCGCCATCGACTACACGATGGCGTCATCCTCACCATCTCCTACCAACGGCAACTTCAACGTGTTCTGGGACACCGACAACCTCAGCCCCTCCGCCGTTGCCGCCGTGAAGAGCAAGCATCCCAACGTTAAGGTGGCTCTCAGCTTGGGCGGCGACAGCGTGGGCGACGGCGAGAGCGCCTACTTCGACCCATCCTCACCGGAAACGTGGATCTCCAACGCCGTTTCATCGCTCACGGATATTATAACGGAGTACCACCTCGACGGCATCGACGTGGACTACGAGCACTTCAAAACGGCGCCGGAGACATTCGCGCAGTGTGTGGGGCAGGTGATCACGACACTGAAGAAGAACGGCGTGATATCGTTCGTGTCCATAGCGCCCTTCGATGACGACGAGGTGCAGAGCCATTACATGGCGCTGTGGAAAGGGTATGGGCAGTTGATCGACTACGTGAACTTCCAGTTCTATGCGTACGATGAGGGGACTACGGTGGCTGAGTTCCTAAAGTACTTTGAGGAGCAGAGTTCCAACTACGCCGGAGGGAAGGTGCTGCCGAGCTTCATCAGCGACGGGAGCGGGGGACTGGCGGCGGGAGGCGGGTTCTTCACAGCGTGCAGTAGGCTGAAGAGTGAAGGGAAGCTGTATGGCATATTTGCGTGGTGTGCGGATGATTCCAAGGCATTAGGATTCAAGTATGAGAAGCAATCGCAGTCGCTTCTTGCCATTTCACACTAGCTATATATCATATATGTGCATGTGTTTTGATATATTTACTTGTATTTACTCTATGTTTTCGTATTTGCAGTGTACATAAATTAATGTTGTATTGTGATTATAAAATTATATTTGAGGTTGGGGATTGGTATATTTTAAGGGATTTCATGCTTAAAAGAACAAAAAGAATAAGAATAAGAAAAATAAAATCTTATGAAACGTCGTTAAGACTATAATTATATCCATAAAACGTTGAAGATGAAATTCATTCTTCGTTTATTATATTTATGTTCCATAATTAAATTTATCATCTCCAATAAGTGAGTAATAGTTGAATTTTCAATTTGAAAGAATCTAACTTACCCTATTAATTTACATTATTTATTATACCTCAAACTAAAATAATAATTAATTTGTACTGTCTTTATATAATTTTTTGCATTGTCTTACTAAACATGTTTCAATTAAAAAATTAAAAAAATAAAACAATCTGTGACCTTTTTAATTTTACATTATTTTATACATTATCTTAATAATGTTACCCCAAAACTAAAAGGGAAACTTATTGAAATGGAGGGATCGGAGACCTATAATTTGTCTACAATTGCAACCCATTGTAGATGTAGGATTGACACTTATGCTCAACTTATTTATTGACACTTATGACTCAAATTAGAGTGATAATCTAGATAGATAAAATTAGGATTCACTATTTGAAAGATGAGATTATTAAATTAGTTTAAAATTGAAAAATTTATTATTTATACTTTAAAATAAACATTAAATTAATTTAAATTATTTTATTAATCAATTCTACCGCAAAAGTAAACATGTGTAAATATATTAAACATATAATAAGTCATCATCAAATGAATAAGATTTGCAAGATTAGTGGATACATAAATGATACTACTACAATGGGATGTATGAAAATGGAATTCATTAATTCCTTTATAACATTAATTATAACCATAATGTCCAATATATATATCGAATGATAAAAAATTCTGCACAAACATGTCCTACCAGCAATAGAAATATACAGACTAATAAGAAAATAAAATTAAGCGTTTGAAGAAATTAGAAAAGAGTACTAACTAGAGGTGTTAGATCTTAGAAGAGAAGGGATTGATGCGCCGGCGCGTGGCCGACAAAGAGGGCGACGTGTCCGATGAGCTTGTCCTTGCGAGAGAAGGTGGTTCCACAGGAGCAACGCCATTTCAGGTGACCGCAGTGCTTCTCGTGCGTCCTCAAATCCGACAGCACCGAGAATTGCTTTCTGTTGCACCTCTTGCACACGTACATCTTGGCGCAGTGGCTCCTCTTATAGTGATTCTTCACGCATATCATCGACTTCAAAGGCTGGAACCTCGCGTGCCTCTTGTTCCACCTGCACCCTTCCTGCGGGCACGAGTACTTCCGCGCCGCCGCCTTTCCGTTACTCTCGCCGCTGCCCTTTGCGGGGTTGCTGAGGGCGGCGCTAGACTTGTACTCATCGCCGTGCGCCCGCATGTGCATCCGCAGATTGGCGTCGCGCTTGAACCCCTTCCCGCACACTTGGCAGTAGTGCGTGAACTTGGCTAGCAAATCCGCCGCCTCCATCTCGATTATGTCGTAGCTCTTCTCCGCCGCCGCCGTCTCTCCTCCTCCGCCGTTTATTTCTGTTTTGCGAGGCAACTCCTCATCTTCAATACAATCATGATTATTTCCAACAGCAACGGCAGCACTCTTCATGTTAGGTTCATCGCTCGAATGGCAGTTATTGTAACTCTCTCCATACCAATGATCGAGGAACGGCGGTGGTGGCGGCACTTGTTCAACCATCTTATGATCACGGTGTTGGTGGTGAAACTCGTTGATGGCTGGAGCTGTGAGAGAAGATGATGATTGGAGGGACATCTGCTGAGAAGAGAACATCATAGAGGACGCGGTGACGATGATTTCTTGAATTAACGTGCCCATGACTGGTGCGGCAATGCCGGTTGACTCAGGGAAGATGGAGGCTAGTGATTGTACTTGCTCTACTTTGTCTTTGAGGAGTGAGAGATTGTACAGAAATGAGGTCGGTTGAGACGAAGGAATTTGATGGATTACTGCTTCTTCAGAAACTAAATAAATTGGTAGATTTTGTGTCGTCCCATTAGGGTAACAAGGATTGGTATCACTGATCATCATACAAAACAAAAGAAGAAGAAGAAGATACAAATAAAAGGTGTTTTTTGTATTTTTCTTGAATATATATCTTTCTCTAATTTGGGGCTAGATTTGATTCAAATCTCTTCCCCGGCCGAGCTACACAAACCCTGGATTTGTAATTAATTTGCCTAGGAGAGCAATATATATAATGGGGGGAATTGAAGAAGTAAAATTAAGCAGGCAACAAGAACAGAACACAAGCTAGGATGAAATATATCTAGTACTGCTATACAGTAGTCTAGAAGGGGGCATGTAAGATGGTAATTAATGAAATTAAGTCAACTTTTGAGCTTAAGTTCATCACCGCTTAAGACCTACCTCAAATGCCACCGATCTCACATTCAGACAAATCTTTTTATTCAACAAGAAATACTATGGTATTTTTCTTTTTTATTTCTACTACTAGAGTATGTGGTTAAATATAATAATATTTATAATGTATAATCTTTAACTTTGTATAAAAATTTCTAATGTATTATTTGCTCAAGTTGGTATATTTATTTAATGTATTCAACCTGGGTACTGTTTTTGGGTGGCGTCAACCATCACGCATGAGAAAGAGTTGAACCTTTTTTTTTTTTTAAAGAATATCAAGGAGTTCATGATATTGACATAAATTGTATGACCTTTTCTGATTCAATAATGATACCTCACCATCACTTAATTACAGATGTTTGAATCTGTGTTCACAATCTTGTTTCTTAAGAGTTGGAAGTTTTTAGATTTAGTCGAATAGATCCCTAGTTATCACACTATTTTTATCCTATCAAAAGATTCTCACAATTTATGTCAAAATAGGACAACAATAGTAGAAGAGATTATTTATTTGCAGTGATATATTTATTTATTTATGTACTATTAATCCTAAGTGAAATTTTGGATAAATAGATCTATACGTATACACATTTATTTATATGCTCACAAAACTTTGATTATATGAAACTTATGGTAAGGACCAACTTAATCATGGTAATTCGGGCAATTATGATTTATTAAGTGTCAAAGAATTTAAGATTGATTTTACATTAATTAATAATTTTGCAGTTTATTGCCTAGCTATATATATCTTGAATAATTGATGTTGTGAAGGCGTAGCAACGAATGCGTGTTCAATATTTATTTATTCATTCTTAGCAGCATCAAGATTCTACTATGAAACACATTGAGAGTTGAGATATACAATTAAACTTAATAATCTTGCATCAAATAATTATACCGCCTAATTAGAAATAGAAGCTAGCCCAAAGAAGTAGCTAGTAGGCAGAAATTAAAGTCGAATAATGAAGCCCATAGTTGGAATAATTAAACAATTATTGAAATAAATATTTATCCAAACATTGTTAAGGAGATGAATGTTTTGGGCTCAGACAGAATTTTAATGCCAAGAGACACACACAGAAGTGCTGTCTATGGAGACTCTCTGAAGTGTCTTTCACATGACTTCTCACTGCCATCACCTTTTCATGCTCAAAAGCTTTCGAATTTTATAAAATATATAGAAGATATATTTAAGACGATCATTTTTACCGTTTCCGTCTGTTCCACGAAGATGGTCTATTTCCTTTTATAGTAATATTTTTATGTTTTAAGTGTATTGGATAAATAAAAAGAAGGGCTGCGTGACAAAAAGAAAGGACCATCTTGAATGAGACAGAGAAAATATAAATTAAATATAAAATACTTTTATTACATAATAATGATTTTTTTATATAATTTAAATTATTTAATGATAATTACATAAACAATTTCCTCATATGTGTCCATTTATAAGTAGTATATATTTTTTTATAATTAAGTAAATTTTATTCTTCTATTTTCAAATAATTAGTTTATTTTCCACTCATTAGAGTAAATATTTTAACTTTTACATCACATTAAAAACTGTAAGTTGCACATTTAAAATGGAGGGGTAGCATTGATTTCTGAATAAAAACATTTTCTGCAAATTACTCATAATATTGTGCTAAGACTCAATCTTAGATATGTATTTAAGATAAAATTTATCATAAGGGTTGGCCTAAAAAAACTAAAAATCTTCCTATTAGCTATTCTAGATAGCTTTTAAATTAAATCTTAAATTTTATCTTAAATTAATTTAATTTTGTCAACCGAAACATCCCACAGTGTATATTCTCCTACCTTGCAATGCAGGGTCCAATAGCATGTGTTGCGTGGGTCACCATTAATTATACACATAATATATATAGCATGTGGACTCATACTCATACACCACAAAATATAATAAAAGTAGAAGACACAGAAACTAAGCCATAACTAAACCTGTAACCACTAAAAGTATAAGAGAAAAGTAGCATATCCACCGTTAGGGTACATATCCTTATGATACCTTATGATGGACCACTCCTTATGATTTAGTTTTCTTCAAATGAGTCTTTGAAATCGATAAGTTGCTGCAACATAACCCTCCATTCTAACGGCTGTTTAACGTTGTTAAGTAAATTTTATTTTTAGTGAAAATGAACATATAATATAATATATGTGATATTTAAAATATTGAAAAAGTAGCATATCCGCCCCAAGGGTAATGACCCATATGGCAGATCACTCCTTATGGTCCAGTTTTTGTTCAAATAGGCCCAGAAATTCGATAGGTTGCTGAAATAAAAAATTAACTTACTTAACGACGTTAAATAGCCGTTAGAAGGGAGGGTTAAATTGCAGCAACTTATCGACTTCAGAGACCATTTGAACAAAAATAGACCATAAGAAGTGATCCGCCATAAGAACCTCTACCCTGAGGACGAGTGTGCTACTTTTCCCAAAATATAGTAAATAGGTTTTTAATTTCTTGAGAATTAGGAGTATAATAGTTCTACTTTTATAGTGAATTATGAACTAAAAAGTCGTTGGTCTTTACGAACAGTTATTTCCCTATCATCACTATCTTCGGAGTAGATAATACTACAATATGATTTAATATGTTTTTTAATATTCCATCCATCATAATAATAACAACTTATATTGCTTTTTGTGGCCTAATAATAAAGGCACATTTTCTTTCTGAATAAAACTATTCCTTCCGTTACGCTAAATGTGACCACATTTTCTTTTTTAGACGTATGGTCACATTTTCAAAAAGAAAAAAATTTTACATTTAAAATAGCTCACTCTTATTTTTTTAAAATACAACACTTTACTTTCTTAATCTCCGTACTGGATCCCTTATGATCACATTTAGCGGGACGAAGGGAGTAACAGATAAGGTGTTCATTAATTTTCGTATAATATATCATTAAACGTTCTTTACAAATAAAGTAATATCTTAATAGTGGCAGCTGGATTTATTGTTTTCAATAAATACATGCAGAATAGATGAATTACTAGTCTACTAATGTCACACACACTAAGATAACTGAACATTAATCCCTCCGTCCTACTAAAATTGACATTTTTTTTTCCGGCACGATTATTAAGGAGAGTGTATAAAGTAGTGTAAAATATATAAATATGGTAAACTTCATATATAACTTTTGCTATTTTTGAAATTTGTCACGAATGTCCTAAAAAAGAAAACGTGTCAAGTTTAGTGGGACGAAGAAATTACATGCAAATGAGGTGATAAGCATTTTCTCAATGTCTAGTAGGAAATTAATCTAACATGTAATGAATTATTAGTAACGCGCTATACGAAATCCATATTGGTCGGCAAATATAAACAGAATATATTTGCAATTTATTGTAAATTATTTGATTAGCAGTACTGTTTGGTTAATTTATATGATATGATTGATAGGATATATATGATTATCACCTTTAAATCTCTACCTTTCAATTCATAATCCTCCATCTCCTTATTGATTTAGTCATTTTTTATGCCCTTAATCACTCAAATGCGTGATTATATAATCACACCAAATTTGGTGTGATTATATAATCACACCAAATTTGGTGTGATTATATAATCAAACATTTGAGTGATTAAGGGACATAAAAATAGATTAAATTCACAATGAGGTGGATGATTATGGATAAAAATATAAAGATTTAAAGGTGATAATTCTATCAATTCTATCAAGCATTTTATTGATTAAGGGGCATAAAAATGAATTAAATTCATAAGGAAAAGAATGATTATGGATAAAAATGTATAGATTTAAAGTTGATAATCTTATCAATCCTCTCAATCAAACCAAATCACCTTAACACGATCGATTGTCTCCGACTTAGTCAAACATGCAAACAAACACCTACTTTGATCTCAAAATTTTATATATCACCATATATAGTAAAAACGAAATTGAAATAGAGTCATGGATATAGAATATATCGTATATGATATCTTAGCTTAATTTATACCAAGTCTCATCTCTATTATAAGAACTCGAACTATGAAAAATACTTTTTATAAAGAAAAAAAATATTATTATTAAGAAAGAGTGATTAATTAAGAAGGAATTAGTAGATGATTAATACAGGTTGAGGTGGAGCCCGCTAGCATGTGGGCATTTCAATATTCAATGAATGAACTACTTATATAAGTGGCCAGGCCACATGGCTTAAGAAATAATCACCAAAACGTGCACTTAACAAACACACACTAACAACAACGAGCGAGCTAATTACTCCTAATTAACCCTACACTGTGTGTGTGTGATTAGATGGATTAATTATTGTCTAGTTTTTTTTAATAATAATAAGTGTAAAATTGGATTAATTAATAATTTGATTAAATTCTTGAAAAGATTGTTGAACCATAATGTAGATTGTTCATGAGGTTATGCTCTACCTAATTGGTTGAGTTTTTACGAGTAGACTTGTTACTTATACACTTTGTTAATAAAGTGGTGTGTACTGTGTAGTCTAGTGCTTTAAACCTGCAATTTATTACTTATACACTTTTAAAAATAAATTATATTAATATTAAATTACATAGTCGTTTACTTCTACACTTTTGTTAATGCTATTGTGTAAGTTGCTAAGCGAGTCTTGCTAGTAGTTTTAGGTGGATGAAAGATATTAATTAATTCTCTTTATCGAAATTAATAGCGCTGTAGAGAAAATATATATAGTATAATGTGTGATCCTTAGTACATAAATAATCTATATATATATAAAACATGAAGCATTCCAATTGAAATCAATTTGAGTGACAAATTCTGTAAATAACTTCAATTTCAATGGCAAATATAATCCTACAACTATTAAATTTAAAAAATTAACGTTAACAGGATTTGATCTCTATACCTTTCATAAATAAGGCTATATTGTGAACCAATAGAACAACAAGATAACTTGAGCATTGAATAAATCATAATATACATGTACAACTGAATCTGGTTTATGTTTAGCGTTTAGCTTATTAATTTTTAAAACTTTATAGATTATTTTCTCTCTCCTATAACACATTTCTCCTAAAATTATTTATTTTCTTCGTAAAAATATTTGCAATATTATGCATATTAAATTAAAGATCTCGACAATACATTTAATTTGATATATGTTATATAAAATATAAATTTAATATAAAAAATTATAACACATTAGTAAATTGAAAATAATTATATGTATACATATTCTTATACATATAATATATTTTACTAAGTTATAATGTTCCTAATTATAAAGTTGAATACTCTTTATAATATGTTTTAATATTATGCATGAAAGTTGAAACTCAATCCATTATAAATTGAGACCATGCATAGAAGCTCATTATAAAGTTTTTTTTAATGGATGTCTTAATATTTTTAGAGAAAATATTTAAAATTAATTTATTTTATTAAATATAAAATAATAAAAAATAATATAATATAAAAATATGAATCGTTCATATTTATTTTTAGTTAACACAATGAGAGATATTTTTAGACAATCAACTCTTTGTGAGATAAATTATATGTAGATCAATATTAATTAAAAAATTGCTCAAACAACTAAAAATTATAACACTTATAAATATGACTATGTTAATTTTATTATATGATCAATTAATTATTATTAGTATTTAAACCAATTAAAATTTATAAAATTACAGAAGTAGAAGTGCTCATAATTGTAGTTTGGAACCTAACTCCTTCGAATATTCAAAATCAGAACCAAATCGTTTTTAAGATAGTTCATGATTTGGAATCGAACCGTATAAAACGGCTAGAATTATATTTATGAACTATCCAAAAAATTAATACTAATATATATGAAAATTTAAAAATTCTTATTATTATGATTACGTAATAATTTATATTATCATTTAACTTTTCAAAATTTTAATGTCGTTTTATTTGTTAATTTTAAAATTAGAATGACTATAAAGTAAAATTTAAATATTATTATATAAAATCATAAAGTTTTATTAATTTCCAAATTCCAAAATTAAATTTTAATTTTTAATTTATTTTATTATTAATATATTCATAAGTTTTAATGTGTTATTGTGAATTATATAAAAATACATTTTACAAATAAGAAATAATGGATAAAATAAATTGAAGTTACTGGTTTGGATCGCTGATCATGGTTTCAAAATTTTGAAATTATAACTGAACCGTCCTCTACACAGTCATGATTTGAAATCGAACCATCGTTTATGATTAAAGTTCTAAAACCACCGATTATTATCTGATTTCATCATTTTCGATTATTTTAAATATCTCTATGCATAAATTATTGATGAATAACATATTCCCGTGCATAGCACGGGTGCACAAACTAGTTAATTTATAATTCGACATCTTTAATTAAATAAGTGATTTGATTAATCGAATTGGATAATCATATCTATGTACTTTTATGTTACAAAGCTAATAATTATCTTATTACAACCTTTTTATATATAGTTTACAAGTATGAGAATTGATATACACTTAACAAGTTTCACTAACGTTTAGTTACGTTTTCCAAATTATATAAGATAATATGTTATTACTTTTCATGAAATTAAGTCGTGTAGTAACAAACCTAACAACAATTTATTGAGTGAAACAACTAGTAGATAAAATCATTTTAAATATGTTTTGCTTGTACTTTGAAGGTATATCTAATATACTAGTTTACACAAGTGGTCAAGTGCTGCCCAATTAGCTAGTAACTTGTTTTTATAAATTCAACCTGCAGTGACATTTTATATGCCAAGCTCGTCACAACAAATAGCTATATATATATATATAATTATAATCGGCTTCTAAATTAATCACTATTTTAAGGATATATATATTTAAAAAACAGTTATTGGAATTTAATAAATTGCAAACGCAACTTAATCCATTCTTTTGCTTACCGTGTTCCTCAGGCCCGGCCAAATATTGAATTATTACATGTTTAATTATTTTATTTTTTTTTTAAATTTTTTCTCTCTTTAAAAAATGTTAAAAATAAAAATTATTTTTATATTTGAAACGTTACCTTTGAACACAGGCATAAACAAAATGATTTTTTTTTGTGTAAAGTGGTGAACATTAATAAACTTGACTAATTTTTTAATGAAAATGTTTTAATTTTTTGAAAACAAGTCATTATTATTGAGACACATCAATATTGTAAATATTTCATGAATGAATAATGAAAGGGATGAAATATTATTTTTAAATAATATTTTAATAAAATCTAGAGGTATAATTGTACAGAGTCTCGATATTGATTGACACGGGCATGATGTTACTCATGCCTTAACCCTATACACATTTCCCTCCTTCAATTTCTTTGGCTTTCAATTCATGCATCGCTCTCATATACTCATAAATTCATAATTAACCTATTATTTATATTGTGTGTGTATATATATGTTTAAAAAGTGATATTAAATGATTCAGTAAAAGATATTAGAAGTATTGGATTGTGCCGTTGGAGTGTGCCGTTGCATGCCGTTGCATGAATGTTCGAAGATGTACATGAAGGTTCGAGAACAACCGAGAGTCGGTTCATGATGTATCTAGACTCTAGTTTGTTAAGAGTTTGTTATATAACTGTTCTCTCTATAAATACTCGATAGATGGCGTGTAAATAATTGTTAATGAAAATAAAAATCTCTATCTTCTATTCCTTTTCTTCTTCTTCTAAGTCTCTGCTTCTATCTCATACATTACTTTCACTTTTCAAATATCTCAACATGGTATCAATCGCCATATTCTAATTTTTTTTTCTCTCTCTCGATCCTATCATGTCTTCCGCTCCCTCTCAAACTCCCCTTCCACATCTTGCTCTTGTACCCCTTAAACTTGATAGAAACAATTACACATTTTGAAGAGTGCAGGTGCTTCCAATCATACGTGCTCATGGCTTTGATGAGCATATTTCAAATAATCTCTCACCACCACCATTCCTAGCTGGTTCTTCTTCTCCAAATCCAGCCTATGCAAACTGGATTAAGAAGGATCAATTGCTGCTCGGATGGCTGGTCTCTTCTATTGGAGAAACTATGCTTGGACATATTGTAAGATGTACTACTGCTAGAGAGATTTGGATTGTTCTCGAACGCCTGTTCTTATCACATTCTAGAGCTCGAATTATGCAACTTCGAATGATGCTACAATCCACGAAGAAAGGAAATATGACTGTTGAGGAATATTTTATGAAAATGCGAAGCTATGCTGATCAATTGTCTGCAGTTGGTCAACAAATTTCTGAGGAGGATCTTGTCATGTATGTGCTTGCTGGCTTTGGAGCTGATTATGAGGCACTAGTGGTGAATGTCATGAATAGATCAGATCTCTTGAACACTCAAGAGCTACAACTTCTATTTCAGTCCTATGAGGTGCGATTGCAGCAACAGCTGGAGGTGTTTTCTCCTATGGTTACCTCCTCTCTACCTGTGACCGCTCCAAGTGCTAATGTTGTGTATCGAGGAAATGGTAGAGGAGGAAATATGCGAGGAGGATCTAATGCTAATAACAGAAACTACTCATCCAAAACTATTATTTGCCAGCTTTGTGGCAAACCTGGTCATGTAGCAATCAAGTGCTATAAACGGTTTGATGTGCACTTCACAAGCCAGGATGTTTCTTCTACCTCCAATCCTCAAGCTTTTATTGCTGATTTTTCTAATGATGATACTAGTGCAGATGATGAAGTGTGGCTTATGGATAGTGGAGCCTCTTCACACATCACTAAAGGACTACAAAATCTAGATCTAAGTTGTGACTACTCTGGGAATGAAAAGCTCATGGTAGGCGATGGTAACACTATTCCTATTTCTTCCATAGGTAATGCTTCTATTCCTCTTGACTGTGGCTCTTCTTTAATGCTAAATCATATCCTCTATGTTCCACAAATAACCAAAAATCTCCTTAGCATATCACAATTCACCAAGGACAATAATGTGTTCATAGAATTTCACTCTAACTTTTGTTTGGTAAAGGACAAAACCAGCCTCAAGCCACTTCTGACAGGGTAACTATCTCAGGGCCTCTATCAACTTGATCTCTCCCGTTTCTACTCCAAAGCTACTAAACACAAGATCTCTACTCCAACGTCTCACACCGTTTCCTCTTCAATTTCTTCTGCTTTAGAAAATCTCAAGTTTGCGGGGGTATGTAGGACACAAGTGGACACTCTTCATCAAGCTTTAGGTCATCCTTGTTCTACTGTCCTTTCTAAAATTTGTAAATACATGTCTGTTCCTTTTTGTTCTAGTGCTCTTAGTTTCTGTGAGGCATGTAAAGTTGGGAAGTTACATCAAAAAGCTCATGTATCTCAACTTGTTAAAACTAATAAAGCCTTTGATCTTGTTCATTATGACGTATGGGGACCTGCTGCTACTGTTTCCTCTTCTTTCAAATACTATATTCACTTCGTTGATGACTTTACTCGTTTTACATGGATATATCCAATGGTAAATAAGTCTGAAGCAAGTAAAATAGTCCAACAGTTCATAGCTATGGTCCAGTGTCAGTTTTCTTCTTGTATCAAAACATTTCAAACAGATTGGGGGGGAGAATTTCGTCCATTAGTCTCATATCTTAGCTCTCTAGGTATAAAGTTTCAGCATCCTTGCCCATATATCCATCCACAACAAGGAAGAGCTGAACGAAAGCACCTACATATTGTTGACACTCGACTTACACTCCTTGCTCAAGCTAAAATGCCGTTGTCTTTTTGGTGGGATTCTTTTCAAGCTGCCACATATCTTATAAATAGGCTTCCTACTCCTACTCTAAATGGTGTTTCCCCCTATCAAAAACTTTATCACACTCTTCCAGATTATAAGGCTTTAAAGGTGTTTGGATGCTCCTGTTTTCCCTACCTTCGACCCTACAACTCAAACAAGCTTCAATTTAGATCCACAAAATGTGTATTCCTGGGCTATAGTGAGTCTCACAAAGGGTATAGGTGCTTAGGTCCTACTGGTCGAATATATGTGGCTGATACAGTTCACTTTAATGAGTTGGAATTTCCTTATCCTATGCTTTTTGAGTCCAACTCTACGCCTTCACCTTCACAGTCACCTATCTTAACTACTCCTCCACCTATCTTAACATTTCCCACTAATTTACCTATGTCTTCTGCATCTCTCTCTTCCAGCTCTTCCTCGTTTCCTTCCACTCCTCCAAATTCACATTCTCCTGCTCCACCTCAGCAAAGTTTGTCACCTTCTTTCACACCTCAGTCACATGATGCTTCCTCTTCCACTCCGGGTTACATTCCTCAGTCACATGTAACCTCTCCTTCTGTTCCTACACCTTCTGTTGAGATCTCTGATTTACCTATATCTCAACCTTCTCCACCTCTTCAAATAACTTCACATCTTGCTCCTACACATCATATGATTACCAGAGCCAAAAATGGGATTTTTAAACCTAGGGTTTTCACTGCTCAAGTTCATGGTTTTGTAGAACCCTTTACAGATGATGAGGCATTGGCTAGTCCAGCGTGGCTAGCTGCTATGACTGATGAGTTCTCTGCTCTTCAACGCAATAATACGTGGACTTTGGTGTCTTACTCCTCGGATATGAAAGTCATAAGCAACAAATGGGTGTATAAAGTCAAAACCAAGGCTGATGGCTCGCTTGATAAATTCAAAGCTCGGCTAGTAGCTAGGGGTTTTGAGCAAGAAGCAGGCATTGATTTCATGGAAACGTTTAGTCCAGTTGTCAAACAAACCACTGTCAGACTTGTTTTCTCTTTAGCTGCAACACACAACTGGTCTATTCAACATATTGATGTAAATAATGCTTTCTTGAATGGGATACTTGATGACAACATTTTTATGGCTCAGCCTACTGGTTTTGTTGACAAAGCTAATCCTTCTCACGTTTGCAAGCTGCATAAATCTCTTTATGGTTTAAAACAGGCGCCAAGGGCGTGGTATGACAGACTTTGAAGTTGCCTTTATACACTTGGTTTTACTCGATCAGTTTCTGACTTCTCTCTTTTTCATAGAAGGGTGAATGGTATTCTTACTTTAGTACTCATTTATGTTGATGATATACTGATTACTGGTGAGGATTCTACTAAGGTTTTGGAACTTATTGACTTCTTAAACAAAGAGTTTGCTCTCAAGTCTTTAGGGGAGGTCAGCTATTTCTTGGGGATTGAGGTTGCTCGAAGCTCTGATTCTACCTTCTCCTTGTGTCAGCAAAAGTATATACTTCATCTTTTGCATAAGACAAGTATGCTTGGTTGTAATCCTTGTGCTAACCCTATGAGTACAGCTGTGAAGCTTTCGAAATATCAAGGTCTTCCATTCTCGGATGCTACGCTCTATCGAAGTGTTGTAGGTGCTTTACAATATCTTACTATCACAAGGCCTGATATTTCTTTTGCAGTAAACAAACTAAGCCAATTTGTAGTTGCTCCCACGGACATTCACTGGCAAGCATGCAAACATCTTCTACGCTATCTCAAAGGCACCCTACGTTTGGCTTTACACTTTCACCCAGCTTCCTCTCATGTTTTGGAAGCTTATTGTGATGCGGATTGGGCTAGTTGTGTGGATGATAGGCGCTCGACAGGTGGGCATTGTGTCTTTTTTGGTTCGAATTTGGTTGTATGGAGCTCGAAGAAACAAGATGTGGTCGCTCGCAGCAGCACGAAGTCTGAGTATAGAGCTTTAGCTAATGTGACTACTGATGTAGTCTGGATACAAGCTTTATGTTCTGAGCTTGGAATTCATATTTCTTCTCCCCCTAAGTTGTGGTGTGACAACATAAGTGCAGTGGCTTTGGCATCTAATCCCGTGTTTCATGCTAGGACAAAGCATATTGAAGCTGATGTGCACTTTGTGAGGGAAAAGGTTCAAGCTAAGGTGGTTGATGTTGGTCATGTTCCTGCCGTGGACCAGATAGCTGACTTGTTTACTAAACCTTTGTCTGAAGTTAGGTTCTGTTTGCTGCGACAAAAACTCAAGCTCCAAACCTTGGCTTTACCGGGTTCGGTTTCTACGGGGGCGTATTAGAAGTATTGGATTGTGCCGTTGGAGTGTGCCGTTGCATGAATGTTCGAAGATGTACGTGAAGGTTCGAGAACAACCGAGAGTCGGTTCATGATGTATCTAGACTCTAGTTTGTTAAGAGTTTGTTATATAACTGTTCTCTCTATAAATACTCGATAGATGACGTGTAAATAATTGTTAACGAAAATAAAAATCTCTATCTTCTATTCCTTTTCTTCTTCTTCTAAGTCTCTGCTTCTATCTCATACATTACTTTCACTTTTCAAATATCTCAACAAAAGATAATGAATCAACTTAGAAAAATATATTATGTATTCTACCTTCAAACTATATAATATAGTTCTATTTAACAAAACAAAAAGGAACACATGAAAAGATGCCACATCACTCCCTTTTCGTGAATGAAAGGCAACCATGAACAGTAACCACTTTCTCACTCAAAGAATTCAACTTAAGCTTCACTTAAATACAAAATATATATTTAACCAAAATGTGTTATCGATCGGCCTCCTTCTCCTTCACACCTCAACGAAGTAATCACAAATACATTAATTAATGAAATATGGGACATTTATATAGTAATATAATTATGGGAAAGGAAAAATAAAATTAAAGATTAAGAATTATTCACACGATCAAATGTCAACCCCAGTTCCCCTCTTATCTAGTAGTGGCAATCCACCAGCGCTGCCGCGGACAAAACAACGTGCGGCGGCGTCGGCGCTTGTAATTTTTCATCCTCCGGCGGCGCCGGTAGGTTGAGATCCAATGCCAACATATTTCTTCCCTTTTCAACTGCTTCATGGGACGATGACGTTGACGTTTTCTTATCGATGCTCGTCGGAGTCTTAGTGCTAGTACTTGGAGTCGGCGGCGGCAGTCTATGCCGCCGCATGTGGCCGCCGAGAGCTTGACCGGACCCGAATCCCGATCCGCAAATCGAACACTCGTGCATTTTGGGCTTGTTCGGATCACTTTGGAAACTCTTAGTGGCTAATTTTCTCAACTGTTTTTCTTCTTCCACCTCACGATCAACTGGCGGTGGCGGAGGCGGTGCGGCAGGTGGCGACTTTCTTTGATCAGTTTCATCGGCGGTTTTGGGGCGTTTGTGGCTGGCCCTGTGGCCCCCCAGAGCTTGAAACGATGGGAAAGTTCTGTTGCAGGTCTTGCACTCGAAGACGTAGATACCTACTTTTCCGGCGGCGGTGGTGGCCATCTCGGCGAATTTCCGGCTGCTGAATTTGCTCTCCACCGCCGTCGGAATCTTGATTTCTTGTGATTGTGGTGGGGAATTAATCCCACGTGCGAGGAGAATCAAACAGTTGGCCATGTCCTCGTCTTCTTCCGTGCTCGTGGATATCCCGCTTGAGGTGGTGGGAGATGATGATAAGAATGAGTTGCAGACCTCTGCAACGGCGCCGCCGCTTGAGGAGGTTGACGACGACGGTCTACTGCGCTTCGTGCGCTTCCCTTTGACGATCATCTGATCGACGTTGGACCCAGAGAAGTCCTCCATGATTTCCAATTGCATCATCCCAAAATAATCAAGAATCAAAATAGAGAGAAGAAGAAAGAAATTGAAGAAAGTGGATGGGGAAAAAGAAGACTACTAAGTATATTATTGAGTGGAAGTGTGGGAAAGTGAGAAGAGCAGTGACAGAAACTTAGAATGAGATAGTGAGGCTTAAATCATATATTTAAATTATATATATATATAGTAAATTAAAGGGTAAGAAATCCTCGTGAATCCTGCAGGAACAGTTTAGCTTAAGGCAACCAATCTTTCTTGCTTCAGTTTCCAACTAAAACTTTGAATGAATGCTTCTGTCTTTTCCTTTTCTTTATATACTTCCTTAATTAATTATTAGCACACTTTGATTTATTAATATGGTTAATATCTTTAAAAAGATGTATTAATATGCATCGCCGACATTAAATACTGTGTTAAAGATGTTGAAACATGTAATAATTTTGAGATGTAATTAGTACTACTAATTGTGTACAGAATATCGACTGGCATTTAATAAGCTGATTGATGAGTTAGTCCAGTCAGAAGCTAAAATGTGCGTTTCATTGGGCTAAATATACTACTATGGTCCCTCAAAATTAAATTCTGCTATTTTCTTTAAATAAATAATGAACAAATATAATTGATCATATATAAATTGCAATCTCATTTTATAAGATTTTCTGTTAGGGGGTCGCACATAACATATTCTAACAAGCTAATTAAGGGTAATTAGTTGCGTACGTGCTGACGTTGATGTTTATTACTGGATGATAATGGTATTTCATATTGAAATATAAACAATCATATTATTAATAGTTATATTATAAAGTTGAATCATTTTATATATGATGGAATAATTAACTACTATACGTATTTGATCATGCATGCATATCCTGTACAACTGCGCAGTTTATAAGTATGTAGAGGAATGAGTAATTAAAGAGGTTAATTAATTGGTGGTATAATTAAGGCGGTCTGGAAATGGGAGTGTGTGTGTGTGTTAATCTCACTAGCTAGCTACTTAACTGGCATCACATTTTGCCAGCGAAAGTGAGAAATAAACACAAGAATTAAAGCAAAGGAGATTGCACGTTAAACCCATGCTCCACCTCATTCCCTCCTATCTCTTCTTCCTTTTTTAATTAATTATATTAAATTAAATTATAAAATCGCGTTACGGAATTTTGAGTGAGTAAATGAGAGAAATTATGCTTATCGTAGTTCCATGTGATTTACTTTGCCTTGTATCTCTATAAGAAATGGTCTGTTTATTGATGGGTGAACGACGGGATTGAACCCGCGTTGGAGAAACTATTGGCATTGAAGTTGTCAAAATTAATTACAAGGATTGTCCCATCCCATCTCGTACATATATCCAAGGGTTGCAAGAAAAGGACTTGTGTAGGGACACTAAATCAAAAGGCCAGTGGAGATGGATGATTATAGTGTGGAATGTTGTGCGCCATAAAAGTAGCTATCCACCCTCCATATTTTTTGACATTTGTACTGATCAATTGTAATCACTCCGTCCCGCTAAGCCCGTTTTCTTAAATTCATGAATTTTTGAAGTTACAGAGGGAACTCTTGACTATGCTAGGAAAAAGATCTTATTGAGATATTTTTTTTAGCACGGTAATTAAGGAGTGTATGTTTATAGTTGAAAAATGTATAAAATGATGATAGAAATATATATTATTTAAACTTATGTGTGTGATAAGGTATCTAAAAAAGGAACACTCCAATTTAGTTGGGACGGCCCAAAATGATATACGCCCCAACTTAGTTAGAAAGGAGCTGAGTATATACATATACTAATATACTCAGCATTAACTATGTATCTTGTATTTTCCGATTTCAATAAACCACACACATGTTTTATTTATTTTTTGTGATGATCAATCTACTAAGTAAGCTCAATATTTTAGGACTATTTTTTTTTTTATATATGTCAATGGCCTTGCAATCCACGCTTAGGTTGAATGACTGTTTTAGGCTTTCTTTTGTTCTGTCTTGTTGTCCAAGTACAACCAACAATTGTCAGTAAACTCTTGTGAAATCAACAACAAATAACTGTCTGTTGCCAGGTACTACTTTTCTTCGTTATTTACCCATAATATTTCAACATGCTAAAATTAATAAGAAGATTATATAAGAAGATTGGTAAGTGTTTCTTTCACGTTTGTATATCCTATTAATTAAGAAATAAATTTGTTTCCTTTGAAAAATCCAAAGAGGGTAACTATATAATCTGGACTTGTATATATCAGGTCAATTATACCAAGTCATATTCTAATACGCAAATTATATTGTCGAGTGTATTACCATTTTTATGGGCTTATTCTTATAGTACAAGTTTTTGTTTAATAAAATTGGAAGTCAACTCAACCAAATAATTTTGAAAAGGAATATTATGTATATTTACTAAAATGTACTTGAATAAAATATGATCACTAGATAGCATAATCAAACTCAAATTATTTGCCTAAGGAGGTCATGGGAATGGGTGGATTACGCCTTGATTTTATTTTACTTTTATATTTATATTGTGATTCATTAAATCATTTTCGTTAAGGATAAAGTTAATTTTGCCTTTTCTCTTATAAAGAAAAAAATTGATTATTTTTATATAAAAAAAAAACTATACTTTGTCAAATGTGATCATTTTTGCCAGTGCCAGGTGGGAAAAAAAACAAACAAAAATATAAGTGTCATGTTATCTTCAATTGCAAATGTGAAATTGTTAGATTTCAATCAAATTAATGTGATGGTAGATGTGAAGGTATTATTCTGATTTAACAAAACAAATAAGAAGAGAAAAGGGAGTGAAAAGACTAAACGTTGTATTGATGCGTGAGTATAAAGTTAATAATACATGAATAATGACTAGTTTCGTCAACAATTATTATTTCAAAACACGAAATTGCATGAGTATTCCCAATTTTAAGATAAATGCTAAAGATGGACCTGCATAACAATTTGATTGAGTATAATCAAAGTATAAAATAATAACTAAATTAATAGGAGTTTGTATAGCATTAATGATGCTAGATATATCAAAAGTTGCGTTGCAGAAAGAAAAAGAACATAAGAAAGATTGATTAATTATTCTTAAGGTAACAAATTTAAGTGGTGTTTGGTTGGTTGGCAGCGTCTGCAGGCAGGCAGGCACGTAAGGAACTACACACCTATACGTATCATTTTAATACACTCCTGTCCCTTTATATAAATTCTTTATTGTAATTGTAATATACAAAGAGTTCAATTACAAACATATCATTATTTATATAAGAAATTAAATTGGAAAAGGCATCAGTGTATGTGTTTGGTAAAACTGTACTCTAGCGTTTGAACTAATAGATTAATTGTAAATAATTCCTTTTCTTCGTATTGTTTTAATTTTATCATATTTCATTATATTTGAGTTGGGATAGGGGAGAGCAATTTACTAGAAAATAATTTTTTTATACTATACATGTCATACCTATGTATATGTGCTTTTGTATACCATTATGTTATAACTAATATAACCTTGTCTCATATATCATATAAACATAATTTCTTATATAAATCAAAACATGTACTTTTAAATATTTAATTATTTTTTTATCTCAAAAGTTAATAAAATAGTCCCAATTTGTTTTGATTTGTTGTGAAAAGGAGTATATATTAGAGTAATATTTTTGTGTGTATTTATTAATAAGGTGATGTGCAAGGCAGTCATGTGCTCACAGTTAAATCACCTCTTGGATTTTGTGAGAAGTGGGCCCGGCTATTAGGGTGTTCAACATGATATAAATCACCCCTTATTCGTTTGGGTTTTGTGAGAAGTGGGTTTCTTGGATTAGAGAGTGTGTGGAATCAGCACATGCCGATGTGCTCGTTAATGGTAGTCCCTCGGGCGACTTTAAGTTGGGTCGCGGGTTGAGGCAAGGTGATCCTCTCTCCCCTTTTCTCTTCATTGTGGCAGCCGAATGCACTGGGATTCTTTTGAAAAGGGCTATTCAGGTAGGACTTTTTGATCCGTTGGAAATTGGTACTCAAGCTCTTAAAATTCTTTCAGTTTGCTGATGACACGATATTCCTCGGAAAAGCTTCTATCAAGAATGCCCTTTTTCTTAAAAGATTTTTGGTGGTTCTAGAGCTCATTTCTGGTTTTAGTATTAATAAGGAGAAGTGTCAGGTGATAGCTATTCGGGCTGAACCCGGTATCATGGGAGATATTGCGAACATCCTTCAATGCAATAGTGAGTCTCTTCCATTCAACTACCTTGGTCTTCGAGTTGGTTGTAGACATAGAAAAGAAAGGGATTGGACTTATATCGTGGAAAAGGTGAAAAATAGGCTGTACAGATGGAGGAACTTGCAAATATCATTGGGTGGTAGAATAACCTTGGTGAAAGCAGTGTTATCAACCATCCCCTTATACGCTCTTTCGGTGTACAGGGCACCAAATATTGTTCTAAAGAAGATGATCTCTATCCAACAAGGTTTCCTTTGGGGGAAAAGGGAGTCGTCCCGGAAAGTGGTGTGGGCTAAGTGGGACTCGATCTCAAAAGCAAAAAAGGATGGGGGTTTCGGTATTAAAGACCTAGTCAGCTTCAACAAAGCGTTGTTGGGAAAATGGGCTTGGAGAGCTTTGAACAATAGGCAGTCTTTGTGGGCGGAGATTGTTTTGGATAGTGAGATAAGGGGAGGTAGGAAGGAGTTAAGTGGTGTTGATTGCCTAGAGGAGAGCCGGTTCGGCCGGGGGTGGTGGGGTGAGATTCTTAAAAGTTTGAAAGATAATGAGGGAGGATGGTTCGAGGGTGTGATTGAGAGGAAATTGGGAGACGGGGGGGCGACGTCCTTCTGGCATGATGTGTGGGTGGGAGCTGAACCTCTGTGTCGTCAATTCTCACGTCTGTACTCTCTTAGCCTTGATAAATTTTGCTCGGTGGCGAATGGAGGGAATTGGGTTGGTGATAGGTGGAAGTGGGAGTTAGGGTGGAGGAGAGAGCTTAGAGAGTGGGAAAAGGAAGACCTAACCCGTCTTTTTGACTTGATTTTGTGCAGGATCCCGTGCCCTTACACTTTGGACAGGTGGCTATGGACTCTAGAGTCGGGTGGTGAGTACTCGGTCCGTAGCGGCTACAAACGAATCATGGCGAGAAAGGCGAATATGGCTCCTAACACTCCGTTTAGTTGTAAACTAATATGGAACAAAATGGCTTCTCCAAATGTTCAAGCTACAGCGTGGAGAGTGGTGTTTAATAAAATTGCAACGAAGTCGGAGTTGAAGAAAAGAGGAGCATTGCCGCCTAATTTGCCTGCTTTATGCACCCTGTGCCATGATGATGAGGAGACAACTAATCACTTGTTCGTCGAGTGTCGTATGTTGTGGATGTTGTGGAATCACTGTTTGGATTGGATAGGTGTCCAGACTTCTCTCCCGAACGAAGTTAAGGCTCATTTCATTCAGTTCTGCTTTTTGCTAAAAGGTACTAAACTTAGAGATTTTATGGCTGCGATATGGGAATGCGTTGTTTGGGTGATTTGAAAAAGTAGGAATGATATTGTATTTAATAGTGGGGTGTGGAATGTAGATAGATTGATGGGTGAGATTAAGTCAACCTTGTGGAGTTGGGTAGTCGGGAAGAAGGTTAGCTATTGCATCCCCCGGTTAAGTTTTAGATCGTGGTGCTATTCTCCTTTTCATGATGTTTAATTTGATCTTAGCTAGGTTGGTGGTCTCATATTTGTACTATTTGCTGCTGGTGTTACAGCAGTAGGCATTTCTTATGCCCATCTAATGCAGTTCCTTTTTTCTAAAAATAAAAATCACCTCTTTATGCTTTTTTGGTTGCAGTAAGTAATATGCCCAAAGCAAAAGCTAGGTATATGTAACTACTTCCCTCTAATCTTTTCTGGTATATGTAAAGAGATGAATTAATGTGTGTGCACTTGTTCCAATTGGATGTAGTGATATTTGTTACAAGTGGATGTAGTGATGGATGTGTAGAGAGACACCAGTTGAGGAGTGGAGGTTGCAACCAATGCACACAGATGAAGGCTAGCTCAAAATAGGTAGCAGGGGCCCGGCTATTAGGGTGTTCAACATGATATATAGAACATGGTCAAAAAAATAAGGGGCCCAAATTTTTATTCATCTCAATAGGTCTAGTTATTTTCAGAATAAAAAGCAGCACACATGCAGGAAAAAGTAAGAGACGCAACAGAAACTAAGAAAACTATTTTGCAATCATCCACGTCTAGTTTTGCACTAACTTTACAAAACAATTTTTCTATTTGATTTTATATTTTGTAAGACATTGTCGTAATATATTACTCCCTCCGTCCTGGAAAGTGTTTAACACTTTGACTTTCACGGGTTTTAAGAAAAATTGTTGACTTTTGTGTAGAGTGTGTAAGGAGTGTAAAAGGTGTAATGAGTGGAGTGTGAAATGAGTGTAAAAGTAGAGTTAGTGGAGGTTGGGTCCCACATGATTTATAATTTTTAATTGGATTGTGTGTATAGAATAGTTACTATAAATGGAAAGTTTGAAGTGTTAAACACTTTGATGGACGGCCTAAAAAGGAAATATGTTAAACACTTTCGTGGACGGAGGGAGTATTATTTTTAAATTATATTTTAATAAAATTTAAGGGCCTAATTTTATAATTAGTATGGAGCCTCGGTTTTGATTGAGTCGGGCTGATAAGTAGCTAAGTTGGCTATTAATCTTCTTCGACTTTATATATTGGGGTAATAGGTAAAATTACCCATTTTTATAAAATAAAAATAAAAAATACCCACTTAAAAATAAAAGATAAAAAATACTCACTTTTTACAATAACATGATGAATTTCATCATGTGATCATGTTATTCAAGTTATTTTAAATTTGAATAACATGAACACATGATCAATTTCATCATACTATTGTAAAAAGTGGGTATTTTTTATCTTTTATTTTTAAGTGGGTATTTTTTATTTTTTAGTTATCAAAATGAGTATTTTTACATTTACCCCTTATATATGTGTGACACTGACTTTATGCCAACTCTCCTACTTACAAGTTACAACCCTCTCTCACTTCACACTCTCATCACTTTTTATCAATCCTTAAAAACTACCTCTACCTACACACAAGCCCCCTCTATTATTTCCTTGATTTTGATCTTTTTCCTCTACTAATTACATGACAATATTCCTCCTATAAAGCTTAGAGGACCAGGTTGATGTTGATTAACACGAATGGAAATGAAATGTCAAGTGAAAATGCAATGTAAGAGTAAGTAAATTAAGGCCACTTGTATCCTAAAACATCAAGAAAAGTCGTTTACAATTAATTAAGTTGGCCACTCTCATAAGTAATCCAATCTAATTAATACTCAATATGATAAAGAAACTGTTCACAAGATGCAGGCAGGCTGCTGCAGGAATCCATATATTTTAGGTGAATTGATTTCACTTGCTTTTCTCAAGATTCATCTAAAGTAGAAACACACTTGTCGCTCATATAGCAATTGAAATCTCAGATTAATTGAGAATGAATTACCATCTCAACACTTGTGCATCGTCTACTAAGAATAGATACCTCCAAAATTAACTAAAAATTTTCCAAAAAAACATATTCAGAAGTTGAGATCATCAGCTGCAGAGGTAAAAAATCCAAATTAATCTCCAAGTTCATGCTAATTGTTCATATGAAGTAAAGAGTCATGATATGGGAATTAGAAATACATCTCTTTCAACTCATACTATAATTGGAAACTACTAAATAAAATAATACAAGAGCTCCACATCATGCTTCCCTAATACAGTACCTATATATATGCATGTTTTCAACCACATACCTCAACCCAAATTTAGGTTTTCGATCGGCTGTTTCCAGCTTCATTTGTGCCATGAAAAACAATCACTATATATGTTTGAAAGTGTCCTAGTCACCAGGCCAGCAAGTTTCTTCCCAGGCCAATATTTCAGGTGAATAACGCTGTTTTTATAGTGCTTCTGTCTATCAATTTGAATCAAGAAGCATGAGAATGGAAAAGACTGCTGATTATGGATATGCATTCAATTATGGTCACCAATTCCCTCCAAATAATGGGGAAAAACATAATACTATTGGAAACAAATTCACTTAAAAAATATAAATATTTACACAGATTCTTCCGGAGTAGATGGAACGTAACATAAACAACACATCCCAAAATTTGTAGGGAATGCAACTGGAGATGTAAATGCACATACATATTAATTAACGAACGAAAATGAACTTAAAGACCATATTGAAATATGAGTTAAAATATGTCCAAAAGTGAGATGGTCCAAACAAATTTGAATTTTGTGAGTCGGTTCGGGTAGTTAGAGATCTACTCCCTCCCGTCCCCCGTGGAGCATGGTATCCATGTTGTGTCTTACTTTGCGTTAGTCCAATTATTTTATCAATATATTATTTCGAAGAAGTTATACCAATATAAAATATTTTAAGAAAATATCAAATGATTTTCTTTTGTTTTTATCAAAAGCTAATATATTCTCATAAATGTAAAGTTCAAAATACTAGTTCATCAATTCAACACTTGTTGTTGTAGACTGCAGGATTCTTATTTAAGCTTATACTCAATTTGATGTTACCTTTCTTCAGTATTGTATCAAGCACTGAAAATACTATCTTGATCTGAAATATTTTTTAAAACTAGTGCATCTCTCATACATCAGATCACTCGTATTCAGGTTCACTTGAACGGATTACGATACTACTTCTCTCAAAAGAAAGAAGCAGCGAGGTTGTCCGGAAGCTATGCGCAACGAAAGCGCTAAGATATTTTTAGAAAAGACAAGACCCAAGAAGTACCTTAGCATGGCAAGATACTTGATGTCGAAGGCGAGGCTCAGACAAGCCTTCAATCTTGCAATTGAATTAACATATACTATGATCAGGCGGCTTCACTTTTTTATAGACAAACTAAACTACGCCCTTGGGGATTGCTTCAATCTGCACACTTTATGAAACTACCCCTTAATTCCATATCCAAGTGGTATTTCCATGTACACTCCCTTTCGTGCAAGTCCCCATGCAAGAAGACATTTTTCACATCTAACCAATACAATGTATATGATCCCTGTACAGCCAAGGAAAAGGTCTCGTCATAATCTATTCCTTTGGTTTGTGTGAACGTTCTCAACAAATGCTCATATATATATATATTATATTTTGTTGAATATATAATACGCAATGTAATGGACTCGAATCGTTTCAATGGACAATGATCATCGGGAATTCTTGCTGACGACCCAAAAGGATTTAATTGTGGGATCGTCACACATGATAGGTTGATTACGGTAGGTGCTTAACCAGACTTTTTCTTTTGGGCCAAGGCAGCCCAATAATTTGATATTTTGGATGAAACTTTTGGGCTCAGTAGGCAGACTTTTTTGTTGTGTCCTCTTCGATTATACTGAAAAGACATTGGATCGATTATCATTAACTCGATTCGCATATCATCAATTGAACAAGTGTCTTATTTTAACCAGATGGGCTGGTGTAATGACGTGGTCTAATACAAAAACACAACACGTATCACCCCATGCCACCTTTCATGCAAACCACTGCCTTACCTGTCTGTATTACTATTATTTGAAGGCCTCCTTCCGACCATACGTCATATAATACTCAAACATTAGCAATAGAATTTCGCATCGGCAACCGGCACCACCAGTTCCCAGTCACCATTCACAAACATAAATAATCAGCCACTCCTCTGCTTCCCGATCCTCGCATCACACCCACACACACTACTGATACGCACTTAATTTCAGAACATGCCAGGCCCTAACGACTACTTCAACGTCCCGCTTCGCCACGTCGAGATCGGAGGCAGCGACGAGTTCCGGCAACCCGAGGCCTTGAAGGCGGCGCTGGCGGAGTTCATCAGCACCTTCATCTTTGTCTACGCCGGCTCCGGATCCACCATGGCCTATAACAAGCTAACTGACTTCGGCCCTGCCACCCCCGCCGGCGTAGTGGCGGCGGCGATCGCGTACGGGTTCGCCCTCTTCGTGGCGGTGTCGATATCGGCGAACATCTCCGGCGGCCACGTCAATCCCGCCGTTACCTTGGGGCTGTTTGTGGGAGGGAACATCAATCTCTTCCGCGGCCTTCTCTACATCATCGCGCAGCTCCTCGGCTCCATTGCTGCTTGCTTCCTCCTCACTTTCACTACCGGTGGATTGGTAGTATTTACTTCTTCTTAATTCTTTATTGTATGATAAGAATAGCTAATGAATTTATAACGCAGGGAACGCCGGCATTCACAGTGTCATCGGGAGTATCGGTGTGGGCGGCCCTAGTGTTCGAGATTGTGATGACCTTCGGGCTGGTTTACACGGTCTACGCCACCGCCGTCGACCCCAAGAAGGGTGATGTGGGGATCATCGCTCCCATTGCCATTGGTTTTATTGTAGCCGCCAACATTCTCGCCGGAGGCGCGTTCACCGGCGCGTCCATGAACCCGGCCGTGTCTTTCGGGCCGGCTCTGGTGAGCTTCACCTGGACGAATCACTGGGTTTTCTGGGCCGGGCCGCTCATTGGAGGCGCCATCGCCGGAATTGTGTATGAGGCATTCTTTATCTCCCACTCCGGCCATGAGCGGTTGCGCGGCGGTGAATATTGAGTGCAATAGCTACTGTTGTTTTTCTTCATGCCAGATGCTTCAAAATCTTTCGTCTCTGATCTTTTTGTTAATGTTTTTCAAATTGTTTATTGTATGCTGTTACTATCGTGTTTTGTTGTTCCATCTCTACAAAATTAAGAAATTAAAATATAAAATAAAGTCCCAACTTTGGAAGTACATATTTATGGTAAATACAATAATTTACACGATCGAATTCATATATGTCACAATTTACGAACGAGATCATATATTGCTTAACGGTGTTGCATTTTCTATTGCATTAAGAAGATCGTGACAGGTGTTGCATTTTCTATTGCATTAAGAAGATCGTGACATGTAGCAGTAGGATTCAAGATTTAGGATGTATATACGAAAAGGATATATTTTATATCTTACCCCATTAATTATGACACGTGTCACCTTTTTATTGATGTAATAGGAAATGTAACACGGATAGGCAAAAGAAGATCGATATTGCACAATTTATAGAGTATGCATGTCACAATCTACATCCTAATTAAATTTATTATTTTTTAATGAGATTTATTATGCCTATTTTCATCTTTCCACGTCCGCGAGGTTAATATTCATAAATGAGGTGACTTAATATTCATAAATGAACTGACATGTCTCTTAAATAAATTGTTTATTTCTTGATAGAATTTTTGTATTAATCATAATTTTCTTACTAGTATGTATATATATTGATTAAAATATTATTTAATACTCCCTTGTTCGTTCCTTTAGTTGATACATTTCATTATTATAATAAATTTAGTTGAATTTAAAACGTATTAACTAGAGAAGAACGAATGTAGTATTATTTAATACTCTTTTTGTCCCATTGTTCATGACATGTTTATTATTATATTGAGGTATCCCAATAATAATGACTCGTTTTCAGAAAAGGAATATTTTACCCTTAAAAATTAGTTAATTTTATTGGCTCTATCACTTTACACACAAAAAATCACTTTCTTAATACTTGTGATAAAAAACATATATCATTAATAATAAGATAAAAGAGTATAACATATAATAAAATAGTTTAAAATATAAAAAAGATTATAGTAACTCATATATATACTTGTTGGGAACCCCACAAGTTTACATTGTTTTGATGATGCAATTCGA
>JAPKLX010000003.1:3987942-4097347 GCA_026898415.1 Leonotis leonurus | reverse complement strand
ACAAAAACAAGAAAACCTAAAAAGTTGGAATTGGTGTATTCCCCCCCATACACCAAACTAGCTCTTTCGGGACCAACAATTCTAATTTTGAGCTATTACGTATAATAATCTGCAAATCTGACAAGTATAACAAGAATGTATCTTCGTATAAATGAATTAATTAGTAACCATTAGGCCAACACAGCCCGCGTCAAGTGTTTTATTAGAATTAAACTATTCGAACAATCCACTTGGCAACTATACGATGCATGCACGCATAAATGGTAGACATGTGGGTTTATTATGCATAAACAGTTGATGATTGAATTTGACTTCAAAAATCTGACAACACATATTAAAAATCTTGCATTTTCTCTCTAAACTTGGAAAGTTGTGTCAATCTATTAAAAAATTATTGAATAGGCTATACAATATTGTACCACTCCCTTTGACACACGAATTAAAAGATTTTTATTTAGATTTTAAAGTGTTCGAAAAATGTAAAGAAAAAAAATAAATATGCAATTAATGTTTATTAATTATACTTTTATTATCTTTTAAAATCTCTTATTATTTCTATTTTTAAAAAGAATATTCCAAGATGAAATATCGTGTGTCCATTTACTGATGTTGGAGTGGTATCAATTTATCTTGAGTAGATATGCGGGTTCGTGTATTATATTGTATACATCTTATTAGTAATAATTCATTTTGATAAAAAAAAGTTATCACTTCTAGTTAAAATAAATAATTGTTATAAGGGTGTATAAATTTCTATTTGAATACTACACTAGTTCTTGAGTCTTGTATCTCTACATAAGTATGTTTTATTGTAACAAAGTAGATTTTTTGTTTTCATTTTTATCTTAAAGATCTTATATATTTTATTTTTACAAGTTAAAAAATAATAAGCGGCTTCTGTCCCTTTAGGTGTTTGATACTCGACCTTCGAAGGTTCAGATTCTCTTAGTTTCGAAATATACTTGTCTTGATTCATCTTTTTTATCATGGAGTTGAATTTCCGTGTGATCAAAGCAACACCATCTCCTTCTTTGATCTATTCTAGTTCGATCTCATCCTCATCTGTTATGTCCCTGATCTCATTGATCCTACTTTCACTTGAAGATCCAGCCATCAATGCTATAACCTTCTTTTTGCTTACTGGTCCCCTCTCCTCCAGGTTCATCTCGTACGTTTTTTAGGCGTTCATAAGATTCATGAACTCTGTTGCAGCAACATTTTTTGATGTTTCGAATGCAGTGACCTTCATATCAAACCTTGATGGTAGAGTTCTTAATGCTTTGAACACAAGTATCTTGTTACTTAGAGGATCACCAAGATCTTGACATTCATTAGCAATGTTAAGTATCATATTCGTATAATCGCTAATATTCTCATCCTCCTTCATTCACATGTTTTCGAATTTCGAAGTAAGAATACGTAAGCGGGATTCCTTGATACTTGTGTCGCCTTCACAGTGCCTTTGGAGAATATCTCATGCATCTTTAGCACAAGTGCAATTCTTTATGAGTTTGAAAATGTTTATATCAACACAAGAATAAATTGTGTTTAATGCTATGTCATCATACGTGGCAACATCACTTTGATCTCTTGTCTACTGCTCGGGCGGTGTTGGGGTATCATCTCCTTGGGCATCAGTGGTCTTGGGAGGAGACCATCCATTTTCTACAGACAGTCATACTCTCCTATCAATTGACTTGATATGGGCCAGCATTCTGGTCTTCCAGTAGGAATAATTTGATCCATCGAGAACAGGCGGTCTGAGCGTTCCAACGCTGTTAGGATCCATGGATTTTTCATGGGTTAAGTATTTACCCACGCGAGTCTCACGACCAAAAATATTATTAAAAGAATGAAAAGTGAGTAATTACAGATAGTAGACAAGTTCTAACTATCCTATCAACTTCCCCACAAAAACACAATCTCAAGAGTATAACTAACAATTGAGATTAAAAAACAAAGAGAGTAAAGGACTAAACAATGATTGATTTAATCTCTCTTAAAAGGCGCAACTTCAAACGACTCTGATATCTCTTATTTATAGACTTCACTCCTACACTTTCTCAACCAATCCAGTAATGAAGTAGTGGTCACGATGTATAGAGTAGTGCCCAAGTATGGTCGCTCCACTTCTCAGCAACAGTGTGTTGTTGCAATAATTACGGCAACAACCAAATGCACACGTTCACCTGTAACAAAATTGAAGAGAATAAAGCAAAACCAAAATAACATATGCACGTTAGTCAATTTATTTTAAAGGAAGACTATCAAAATACAAAATACACAGTAGTTAATGATCTTGATGGACTTACTCCCTCTATCCCACCTCACTCACTTACCATATTAGGGTGTCCCACCTCACTTGTCTTATTTTTTAAAGAGATATAAATTAAGGTGTAGTGGATGGTGTTAATGGTAATAAAGTAGGTGAAAGAAGAAAAAAGTGAAAGAAGTAGGTGAAAGAGGTAATTAAGAAGATAATAAAATGAGTATTGATCCAAAAACATTTGGTACAACTGAGGTGGGATAGAGAGAGTATTATTTATAAATGAATTGGGACGTGGCCACTCCTTTGTTCTTCTGTTTATGTGACTCAACTACACGTGGCCTCACAAACCTTCATAAGTTGGAATCCATATATTAAAATATTGGCTTATCGGATCAGGCCAACGACTTCTACTTCTCCAAAGTGCAGATCTTATTAAACTCTTTTTCTGGATATATAGTTTGATTGCTTCTTCAATTTTGTCAGAAAATAATATTTCAATCACCCATTACTTCCAATCAACCTACACGTTGATAACAAAAGAGTTGTGAAATTACAAGAGAGAGAGAGTCGTTCGCTTTCAAAAGTTTATCTGTCATTACCCATATTGGTTTGAATCTTTTAGGTATGCGAGTATTAAGAGTGACATAAAAGATAGTTATTGTTGGTTCGAATCTTTTAGGCAGTGGTTGTTAAAGAGTGGTATAAAAGATGAAAAAAATAATAAGTCTACCACTTTTAAAGTATGGATTATTATTTATTTTTTTTGAAAACAAATTATAACATTGATACGATCCAAAAAAAAAAACAAACTAACATTAGCAAGACATTCATTTTTATTTTTTTTTTAAATTGTGTATTCTTTGTCCCTTTTTTATATTGATTATAAGCGGATAGTTCGCATTTTTTTTAATTTTGCGTGTGTAGTATATAAATGTATTTTTGTAAATAGAAAGAGAATATTTTTTCCATTATTCAGTTCCGAAGACGAAATGGACTATGTTGGTTAGAGAAGAGGCCCAATTGGATAACGAAGTCCAAAATGCTGTCCCAAAGCCCATAAGTTGCGTATTTGTGAGTTCATAATAAATAATAATAAGGGGTAAATGCTAAAATACCCGATAAGTAAAAAATAAAAAATATCCACTTAAAAATAAAAGATAAAAAATACCCACTTTTTACAATAGCATGATGAAATTGATCATGTGTTCATGTTATTCAAATTTAAAATAACTTGAATAACATGATCACATGATGAAATTCATCATGTTATTGTAAAAATAACATGATCACATGATGAAATTCATCATGTTATTGTAAAAAGTGGGTATTTTTTATCTTTTATTTTTAAGTGGGAATTTTTTATTTTTATTTTATAAAAATGGGTAATTTTACCTATTTCCCCTAATATAATAATTAGGCAGATGAAGATGAGGTTTCAAAATCGAAACCTTGAGCAAGAAAAGCTCTTCCAACACACATCTTCAGACTTGAGAATTCCATTTTCACCCCTTCTCCAATCTGTCATCATTTTCAATACGCATCATTTTCACACAATATAAGAACTTGAAAGGAAATTAACACAAACACTGACTTACATGCAAAGTGAAAGTCAACACATAATTTTCTGCTTCAGAAGCCAGATTAGAGCTTCTTACATTAAATCTTTTGAGGAAATCAAGAGCCTTGTAGAGAGAAGCAGCAACTCCTCTCTCTCTGTTGGAGACTATCCTCGTGTAAAATCCTCTTTCCTCAACTTGAAACAAATCCATCTGCATGCAAACACCACATTTATAAATAAATAATGTAGTAGTAGTAGTATGTATTAGTGTTTCCACAATATTAATCAATAATTACCTTGAAGATCTTCTTGATTGTGGGAGTAGGACATAAATTGGAGTTGTTCAAATTTAGTTTATTACTGTTATTGTGTCGTAGTGGAGCTTTGGATGATGATGAGCATTCAAGGGTAGCGATCTCAGATTTGAGCTTCTTAGCCTGCTTCTGCAATTCTTGCACATACAGAACTGCATCTCCAACTATGGAAGCTTTGTCCATCTGCACATATAAATATCCCTCCCATATATATCTTTTGTAAGAAATAAACTGCATGCATGTTAGGTCAACTATTTGTATTTCAACTAAAGATCATCAATTAATCATGATTCTCATTAATTAATTACCCTTAAATAATTTAATTTGGTGGTGAAAAATAATTACACAAAGAGAGGACGACCTTAGTAATATTAGGAACCAGGGAGCGCAAAGCGAAGAGCTTTTCCTTCATGCGGCGGCGCCGCCGCCTCTCCGACATGAGAGTTGTGGATCTATCACTCTTTTTCCTCTTCTCCGATGTTGAGGATTCCCCCTCGTCGTCCCTGCACTTCTCTTCTACATCGTCGTTTTGAAGCTTGTCTCCCACGCCGGTTGTGCTGTTGAATTCTGCAACTGAATTGATTACTTGTAAATCAAAAACGTCGTCGTTAAGATCATCGAAATCGTATGCTTCAGAAGTGAAATTGAGAATTGGATCATCGGCTGCATTCTCTTCCCGGAATAGATCCATGAACTCATCTAAGTTGTCGTCGAAATTATATGCGAATGGGATTGTTCCGCTCTCTTCTCCACCTCTCTCTTCCATTTTCTGATCTCTTTGTTTGTTTTTGTTTGAATTTGTGGTGGTGAGATCAACTGTTTAAAGAGTTTATTAAGAGTTGACAAATTTGAAGAGAGGAGATAATATATTCTACACACACTACTTTGCATATATATTGGTGTCTTCTGTATTTTATTTATTTTTTCATTGACATTTATATATAAATATGTGTTTGACATTGAATTGTTTATTACAATTACGTTATTACTCTCATTAAAGCATTATTAGATCACCTAAGTTGCTGCTAGTGCAATCCTAGCATCATTGTTAATTTGAACAATTGATATGGGCTTATTGCTTGAATTTGGATGCTTATATTAATAGAATCCATTCCAATACTTTAATAATTCTGAGAGCCACTTGTAACTTTTTGTAACACTTGACTTGAAAATGAGCTCACGTGGTTGAAATGGAAATTTAAAAACCTATGGTCCCTCCAAAACTTTAAACTTTTGACTGAACATATCATCATCCCCTTTTAATGCACTTGTTCTACTTTTTACCAACCAAAAGAGTACATAAACAACAGCAACCTGCTCCTCACTTCATAGTACTATGCTATCTCAGGATTTTATCTCAAAATAAATAATTATAAATTCTTTATAATAAAATACAATAAGATGCAGCATCCTATGCATATTGTCTGACATTAAACTTCAATTTATTCATCCTCACATACTTCTTCAAACAAAGTTGGATGCTATCATTTGATGTAAAATTATTGAGCATAGTGCTATGTGAATATTATTGTTACAAATATCAAGATTTTTGTGTTTTTCTTCTTTTTTTAGGAAATTGGACTAAATGCATTCCCAAGTAGTGAATGAAATTTAAATAAAAATCCATGTTGACTTTCAATAACTCTAATGTCAGTTTGGTGGATTCCAAAGAGAGAAAAGCATATATCAGAATCCAATGCTTCTTGGAGAAAGTCAGACTCCCAACTTTTGAGATATTCTTGATTTCAATAGTTCAACAAGTTCTGTGCCCATGTTTCTTCAATTCAAAATTTTATCTCCTCGTTCCAAACTCCAAAGGCTGATAGCTAATTAAATAAGCACAAACAAACAAATTCTTGTATATTCCAAGTTTTCAACTAATGCCACTATTTGTTGACCTTCTCAACATCCTAATCTCCATATTTAGGCCTCCAGAAACAGAACGGAAGTACTGCTTGAATAACACATAAGTCTAACAAGGCAAGTTGTGTGTGCATGCAATACTTAACCAGTTCTTGTTACTGCCTTACTAAGATATTGCATAATTCACTCGAAAACGTTTAAGGGAAACAAAATTGTGTGTGCATAAGACGAAGAGTCACCTCTAGGCATCAACGATTGCTCCATCCACATGAATAATCCTCTAATGATTCTTCCTTCTGCTTAGTTTCATGCATGCTGACTATGAGCTACACTCGCTGTCAGAGCATACTTTGGATTGGATTATAACCCGAGCTCCTGAAGTAAGCCTGTTGAGAAAATTGGAAATTCAATGTTTCGAACTACATGAAGAGGAAAAAACAGGTTAAACTTGAATAGTGTGTAGTAAAATTAGAAGGGGTTGTTGGAGTTTAACTTTCTTCAATTTTGATCACATGGCCATTGTGATTTCGGGAAGAATCTAGTTTGTTTGATAGTGTATTCTCCGGGAGCTCTGTAGTTCTCTTGCTTCCTCCAACGGACGAGGCAGGTGTAGATGTTCGAGAGCTTTCCATTCTATCAGATGAGATTCTTGGTCCTTCGGAAAGAGGGGACCGCATTGATTCACATCTTGGCTGCTTGCTTAGAGAAACTTTGATTGATCTGGGAATGCATTTTGTGCGTGTAGAACCTCCTTCATCTTTGTCATCAGTAGAATCGAGTTGCCCCGTACTTCTGAAAAAAAAATAGTATGAAGAACAAGACTAAGAATTTGTAATTCAGTGGATATAAGAATATCAAGAAAAGGGCCATAAATTTCACATCAAATAGTCATTCTTCAATTTTGTTCAAAATAGAAAAGATAAAATCTTAATGCTTGTCCAAAACTATATTAACTATACATCACCTCCATATCAAGCACTACAATATAACCAATACTAATTAAGGATGTGTGTGGTAATCAGGTTGCAACACCTAATCTAGACCTTTAAGATCTACTTGAGGATCTTATCTCTAAGAGTATGATATACGAATAAGTCCTACATCTAGATGTTGAAAAATCAAAATCATGACATGAGCTTGGAGTATATGAGCATGTTTGGGAGTGTAATATGGTAGAAGAGATCAAAGATTGGTTAGACTCGCAGTTCTGCAAAATTTAGTAAGGATGGAGCCATAGAAGAACAATGCACACACTGAAGCTGGAACTCAAAGATGTTATATAATTAAGAACAGAAAGTTAACTCCTTTCAAGAAAAAGACAGAACCTTAACTGAGGTTCAGATGACTTACCGGTCAGCATTAAACGAAGAAGATCGTTTTAACTTGGGTGCCCCTTCCTTCATCATATTCCTTTCTAGCAAGCTCCCACTGAAGTACTCTTTGTCTTCCAATGTCATGCCCATAAGACGAGGGTTCTCTGCAAGGCAATCAAGCTCTCCCAACATTAATGATGTTGAGAACAACGGGGAGGGAAATTTGGAGTGTGAGAACCTAGGCTTGTAGGACGGAATAAGGCCAAAGCTATGATCTTTGACAGATATCGAACCACAAGATATAAGTTGCATTATCATATTTGAAGCCTTCAGTTTAGAATGGGATGGTATTCGAAATTCCTCTTCTTCGAGTATCCTAAAGCTGTTGAACTTCTTAGTATCTGCTTTAATGAGAGATTCCAGGGTATCAGTCCTGCCACTTGATGAAGTGGCACTAGATGTAGAAGGAGGTGGTGAAACAAAGTCTCTGCAGATCTCTTGAACGGGTTTCGTGCGAGGAACTTGGCTCGGACGAGTGCCATTACTTTCAGGCTCCAGTAATCCATCGTCAGTTGAGCAACCTCTCATACAAGTACCTCGGGCTCTTGCACATCTGCTAGCAGTGTCCTCAGTTTGAGTGGAAGCATCAGCAAGGCCGTCACTCTTGTAGACTTTGTACTCTGTCAGGCTCAAAGAGCCGTTCCAAGAGGAATTCTTTCCAGTGCTGCAGTCTGGTGACATAGATGACGAGCAAGGACGCTGATCTGGAGGAGATAATTCGTCATCCTGAGAATTCTTTGTGGTCCTGTCGTTCAAGCTAGACGAAGATGACGACTCTTCTTGGCTTCTTGAAGATGGTGGTTCTGGAAGTGCCTTCTGGTTATGTAATAAAATAGTCTCAGCTGGACTAAAATTACCTACAAATCAAGAAACTAATCATTAGGAAGTCAGACGCATGGAATTAGGAAACAAATGCCTCAACTCCATCTCAAGAAAACAGTGAGCTTTTCAGTTCATCCAGAATGAATGAAGAAGATTAAAAAAGGAGACCTTTTAACAACTTTTTACCCATCAACCATAGATGATGGTGAAACTTATACCAATAAAATCATAAAGTGTGATTAAACAAGTCTTGCCATTGAAATTCATGCAGAACTTTGTTTCATACACTAATGGCAAAACTTCATAGAGAACTGAAAAATATAACACTTCACCAGAATTGGATCCTTCAAAGAGCTCTGAGCCCTTGAGGATATACTCATTCCCATGAGCAGGGAGGATCAAATCATCATCGCAGAGATCATGCCACACATATCCGTTCTTATAACTCCTACATCCACAAATCACCCACAAACACATACCACATTTAAATAAAACCAAAAAGAGAAGTTGAAATCAAACTACAATCAAGAAGAATTAGAGAGTGAAGGAACCAGTTTCAATTTCACCTCTTGCAGGACCAGGAGTATATTGAAGCCATGCCTCGGCCTCTCAAAACGTTAAGCCTCTCAATCACATCTTCAAGAAACAAACACAATGGTCGAAAATCAAACAAAATCCCTACCAAATAAATCATTTATCTCAAACACATTGTTACTTAGGTATATATATTTACCTCTCAAGTAAAGACCATCAGGAGAGGAGAGGGGGACCTCCATGAAATGGGGATGCTCGAGCTGTCGATTTCGAGTTAGATAGTAAACTACCGGCACCTTCTGATTTTGCTGCGGCTGCTGTTGCTGCACCTGATCGTAGTGATGCTTGTACTGATATTTGGGGGACTTCTCTTTCCACACTTTAGCCCTTTCTGGGCTGAGTTGCCTAAAATTCTTGGTTCTCTCCATTATTTTGCACCAGAGAGCAGTTGAAATTGACTCTCTTCAACTACCAATAACTAATGTTCAACAGAAAGAAAATCGTCGACTCTATAAGTTTTTCTTCAATGAAGCAGCGGACTCGAAATTGAAGAATCTCAGATTACACACAATACACACTCCCAAAATCTGAAAATACCAAAATTTTAAAAAAAGAAGAAAGAAATGATTTTTTTCACAAAGCATTAACAAATATTTTTGAGGTTCAACAGATCTATAAAATCCCACAATAGCTCCAAAATCTTGGAAAAGTACATAAACCAATAATACTGCAAAAAAAAAGACACGTGAGCATTACCATAATTTTCGACGAAGGGGAGTAGATAAATTTACCAAACCGAATTCGTTTGCCGTTGAACACACTAAACCTCATATATATACAGAAGAGAGGATTGTAGCTGAAATTTTTGAAAGCACAAAGGGGGGAAAAGAGAAAAGAAGGGCGCCAACCTGGGGAGAAAACGACGCTAAACTGAAAAACAAGAAGGTCACATTAAATGTAGCAGTGGCGCCACTGCGTGTTAGCGGCAGAGGTTCGAGGAGAGTGACAAAACAGAGAAATGGACTGGTGTTGGTGCAGGGAGATGGAGGTGGAAGTTGATTTGGCTTTATGCTTTTGGGCTGTAATTCTTGAGATTACTGATTTGTTGTTCATAGACACTGCAGTGAAGAGCAGAGAGAGCTTTTTCCATTTTCATTCTGCGTCTCCCCTTTGTTTTTTGCAGCTCCCACTGCTCAATCGTCAATTCTTTCTTTATTTGAAAAATGACATTAGTGTAGTACTCCATTTTGGTTGAGTTAGGAGCAATTTAAGTAAAGTCATCCCCTCCAAATGAAATGTATTCTGGCAATGAAAATATATAAGTATATAATGTACATGTTGTGACTTGTGATGGTAGCTGACAAAGGAGATAACGTTGACAAGAGTGTGGCTGTGTGGGGGCTACCGATGTGGTGTGTGCTTAGTTAAGTTACATTACATCAATGTACTTGCACTAAATCCCAATGTTACTACTTATTAGGTTGATGTTTATCACTCAACTTTGTATTTAGTTTCAACTATAAATTGACTTGTTATAACTAGATACGGCCCTTCACTCGTATTTATTCAATCACAATTCTTGATCTAATCCAAGAACAACACTATGTTTCGCAAATTTCATGACCAACTTTTGTTCAAATTTCAATCTCACCATTAACTTTCAAAATTACATTTTAAATCACGATTTTTCTAAAATTGTCATTTTGCCCATAAAATTAAATTTGTCCCCAATTTATTGTATTTTTATGATTTTATCTTGTTTGTAATCTTTTAGTGAAGCTAGGAATCGAACTATAGTAATAAATCTTGCAATGGTCGTCATTGTGTTTGATTTTATATAGGATGAATTGAATTTTGTGTGAAATTTGAAAATTTACAAAATTAATTAAATAGAATTTTAAATTTTTATTATTTAAAATGAAAGTTCAACAAAAGTCCATATTTTGCGCAATTAATCCAAAATTTAAGCATAGAGAAGCTCATTCGAAATATAAATTCGAAGTGGCGTAATTTAATGGTTGAGTGTATGGATTTGGGCCTTTTTTTTATAATATGGGCTTGAGGTTGTGAAACCCGTCATATTATTATGAATTTTTATTGAACCCAATACCCATAAATTTCGATTTTTTGTTGGATTTTATTTTTTCTAATTCTTTAGCAGAACGATGTCGTTTACGTTGGGGAAAAGTAAACTATGCAATCCCCGCCCCATTCTCGATTAGAAGCGTAAATCATTCTTCCACTATTTTAAATTCGACTTAATAGTTTGTTTGTTCATTTATTAAATAAACTAAACTTTAATTTTGAATTTAGCTCGAATAATTTTAGAGTCGAACTCAAAGTTTGGGTTCGAAATGATTGTAAATTTATTCAAATATAATTTTAACGAACCAAATTTCGAATAGTTCGCGAATTTTATTAACGATTTTGTTTACGAACTTTAAGAATGAGTCGAACTTCGAATAGTTCGTGAATCTTATATACGAACTTGTTCACAATTCACAAATTTATCAAATTAATATAAAAGATATATATTGACAAAATACTTAAATAAATAAATTTTTAAACTAATCTAATATTAAATATTTAACAAATTCGAGTCGAGTTTGAGCTCAAATAGAATTTACTATTAATTGAATAAAAGTTCAACCGAACTCGAGCTCGATTTTAATTTATCGAATCGAACTTAAATTTATTTTCAGAATTCAAATCAAGCTCAAGCTAAATTCGAACATGATAATGCTAGATTCGGTTACCCTAGTCTCAAGTGTTGTCTCGAGTCTCTCATCACTGCCCAGCTTCTCTCTCTCGCCTTCTCTCGCCCCCCCACCCCCCACTTCAGGCGTATTTTCCCGCCAACTCTACGCGGTTGATGTACTCACTCTGCTCATGCCGCCACACCTCAATCCTCCTCGCTCTTTCTCTTAACATCGCCGGTAAAATCCACCTCCGCCATTCTCTCTCCATCTCCTACAAGCATTTCTTGCATTTCGCCAACCCAAACCCTAGTGTACCAACAATGTCCGCCCCTTCCCGTTCTGCATTTGATGTTCTCATGGCAAATGCTTCCAAGAAGAAAACAACGACTCAGTCGCAATCGCCGAAGCCAAAAGGATCATCACCAAGGAAACGCAAAACCCCTTCTCAATCCCAAACACCCAATTTACTCCCACAAAATGGTGATTCTGCAGCACCCAGTTCTGAACACCACGAAACAACTGTCGACAACTCGAGCTCGACTACAATTGTAGATGCGCCTGCGGAGAATCTAATGAGTAATGGGCTGACAAATTCAAATTCGGGTTCAAAGAAGATTGAGACTGGTACTGCGGATACTGATGAAGGGCTGGTGGCGGTGAAGAAGCCGAAGGTTTCAATTAGCCCGGACGAAAGTGTAACCGAGCTGAAGAAAAAGGCGGCGGATTTCAAAGTGAAGAGGGCCGTGTATTGGGGCGAGGGAGAGCGGGTGCCTTTCTTGTTTGTGGCGAAGGCGTTGGATGCTGTATCAAAGGAGTCAGGTAGAATTGTTATCACAGAGATTGTGTGTAATATGTTGAGGGTAGTGATGGAGACGACACCGGATGATCTCTTGGCGGTTATGTACCTTTTGGCGAACAGGATTGCACCTGCGCATGAAGGTTTGGAGCTCGGTATTGGGGAATCTTCGATTATCAAAGCCCTTGCAGAGGCTTGTGGAGCTAAAGAATCGCATATTAAGAAGCAATATAAGGTGATTGAGTGATTTACTGTTGAAAGTTTGACAATGCACCACGCCTTTGTTTTTCTTAATTTTGTGTTCTTCAAATTTTGTGTAGACTATATATATTAAAACATAATGAGGCGAGTGTGGCAATGGATGAATCTATTATTTCCTTTTTTTTCTTCCCATTTGTATTTAAATGGTGCTGGGATCTGCTGGTAAATGGCTTGGCATGGTTGAAATAGTATTATTCAATCATACCCCAAAAGGTATTGAAGAACATCTTCGATGATGCAACAATACAGCATTTTGATTTCGTTTATTCGTACTTTCTTTCTGTTTTCCGTTTCATTCCATGTAGATTTCTTATATGGTTGAACACCTGTAATTAAATTATGATGGGCCTCTTTCCTACTTTCTGTTTCCTCATTGCTTTGACTGACTAAATTATTGAAGTTCTCTCTTTTTTTATCTCAACTGCAGGATCTTGGCGATTTGGGCCTTGTAGCAAAAGATTGCCGTTCATCACAGCCTTGTTTCCGTAAACCAGAACCTTTAACTGTTGCTAAAGTTTTTGACACATTCCGGCTTATTGCTAAGGTTGTATTTTCTTTTCAAATGTACTTGTGTATTAATTACTTATTTTCTTTTCAAATCATCTTGTTTATTGTTTGCTTTAATACTATGGGTTTTTCATTCAGTTGTATCTCTGTTTAATTAATTTCATATCAAAGAATTCATTTCCAGACAAATTTATTTCTTTCTTTTAGATGAGTTATACTGAATGAACTCGTATAGCATAGAGCCAATTTTGATTCTCAATTTAGTTTGATGGAACCCATACTGGAGTTCTCATATGTACATTACTGGCTTCTAAATATCAGAGTATATTTATTGGAACTTATTTGCTATTACTAAGCTGAGAAACTCGGTTTTCTAGTAAACTAATGTTTGAAAGTGAAGAAGAAGATATCACCTTTGGTCCATATTTGGTTATACCAACTTGCAAAAGATGAAAAAAGAACCTGAGCTTATGATAGGCGTTCACATGGCACATGAATTGAAGTATTTTGGTTAATATTTCCAGTTATTTCAGCCCTCTTGTTTTCTGTTCCCCCTTAGACACCTTATGACTTTTTCCTTTGTATAAGTGAAGGGCTTTGAGGGTCTTGCTGATATTATATCCCAGTCCTCGTCACCTTCCATTAACCATGTATAACCACAGGCTAACATAAAATCTCACTTATATAATCTTGACTAATGAGTCATAATATCCTAATAAAGATGCATTTTTTTTCATCAATTTGCTGAATATTCCCCCTCTATCTTTATTTTAAAGTTATAGTGTAGCAAGTGAGTGATGTCTTAGGAATTATAATGCTGTATCCTTGGCCGAGCTGTCACAGGAATCTGGGAAAGATAGTCAAGATAAGAGAAAGAATCACATAAAGGCACTACTAGTTGCGGCAACTGATTGTGAACCTCAATATTTAATTCGTCTGCTCCAGGTAAATTGAGTTAATAAGTGATATTACAGTTGTTTCATGCCACAAATCATAAACTTGGCTTGAGCAATTTTTGCAGGCAAAATTGCGTATCGGCTTGGCAGAACAAACTCTGTTATCTGCACTAGGGCATGCTGCTGTATATTCTGAGAAGCACTCAAGGCCCACAAAGGCTGATAACTCTCTAGAAGATGTAAGTTTATTGCACTGGAATATCTTGAGAACAATCTGCCTTTTTGTGCATAAGACACCTGTACTTGTTGACTGGCCATGCATTTCGTTACTTGCCCTCTCCATTTTGTGATTCTAATATGGTCCTCTTAACTATTAGCAAATAATCCTAGAGTATGGATGATCTTACAATGTTTAATATATTAAAGATAGACATCAAGGGATATCACAGCTTTCTTTATGATGCTTTCTGGTGCAACGCTACTTGATTGAAGTCTGGGGTGAACTGAGTTTTTGGTTTGTAGATTTGGGTCTATATTCTTACTATCATATTGAATTGAAAACTTTTCTGTATGCCTATATTTCCTATTATTACGTGAGCTTTTGAGTTAAATTTGTTTATTTTCTTGAACCTTTTGTCAACCAGGCTGCAAAATTGGTCAAACAAGTTTATTCTGTAATTCCAGTCTATGATGCAATAATTCCAGCTCTTCTTTCTGGTGGTGTGTGGGATCTCCCAGTTACGTGTAGCTTTTCACCTGGTATTCCTGTTGGGCCTATGTTAGCTAAAGCTACAAAAGGGGTATCTGAAATTGTGGAGAAGTTTCAAGGAATGGAATTCACCTGTGAATATAAGTATGATGGAGAACGTGCCCAGGTGACAATACTTAAAAGTAATATGGTCAAGTTCTGGAAATATGAAATCTAGAGCACTTTTTCTGTAACGGTTAACTTTCCTCCCAGATACACTATATGGAGAATGGCTCAGTAGAGATATACAGTCGAAATGCAGAGCGGAATACTGGAAAGTTTCCTGATGTTGTTGCTGCTGTCACTAGGTAATCTTTCTTTAATGAATTATAAACCAATGTTAGGTTTTAGGGCTTGAGCTATGACGCCTAATTAAAACATCTAGCCTAATAACCTAATCTTGGTAGAAAATAATATCTGTCTATTTCACGAGCATTCTCACTGCACCACTTCTGGAAATTAGTGCAGTGGCCTCAGAATGAGGTGTGTGTCGAATGAGAAAAGACAGCATGTCCCTATCATCAAACTCCAAATTGATTTATTGAAGATGTGATATCAGCCGAAGGAGGAAGAGAAGAGATGGTAGGAGCAGAACTTGAATTTCAAGGAGTTTGTATGGTATAAAAAACAGGTCTTAAGGATGTCGATATCCTTTGGGCTCTAATATCGTGTAGTTTTAGGCGGTGAATGACTAGTAAAGCACATGAATACTTTTATGAAAAATAAATGATATCTGCAAATGCATCTAACTTTTACTGTTGTACAAAAGGCACAGTTGTATAGATGAAACTAGTATGTTTATGGTCATTACATACACCATTCTTTCCTCATGTGATTGTTAACAAATATTGTTGGGCCTTTACTCCGGGTTTAGTTCTTTTAACTGTTTGGTTAAAGAAAAGAAACATGAAAAGATTAAAGAAACTTAAATCTTGTCCGAGAATGTATACGTGGAAAATGAAATTACATTACATACATTACAGAGAGTTATCTTGCTCTGGGCTCTGTCCGTACTCCATTGGGAATTGAGTTGCGCTTATTTGTTATCATCACATAACTTATTGAGTTGTTATAGTGGTCATCTACTAATAATATATTCCATTGTTACTAATTAATCCTCGAAGTCCGAATTCATTTATCTTGCATTATCATTTTTTATGAAACTTTTTTCTAGGCGTTACACAGAAGCAGTACATTTTTCTTTATTTGTGTTTACTAACATTTATGCATTAAGTGCAGATTGAAAAGGCCTTCTGCTACATCATTTGTTCTTGACTGTGAAATTGTTGCATACGATCGTGAGAAACAGAAAATCCTACCTTTCCAGGTAAAAGGTATTCTGATTATAAATTTTTACAGAAACTGGAACCAATTTTTGATATTTCATTTTGTTAGTTTAAAAGAAAGGTTGCTAACTGTTATTTTAACAACCACAAGAGAATTTGTATCCACAAATATCGCACTGGTGCCTTTAGTATGGACTTTTAACTTCTATAGTTGAAAGTACACTTGTATTAACTGCTGCCTTAGTGTTACCTTTGAGTGACCCCTTCCACCTTAGATGCATTTCACTCCCTTTTCATGATCTTCCTTGTTGTGATGTAATTTCTTTTCTGTATGAACTTGAGGCTTTTCCTTACAAAATGGTTGCAACTCTAGGTTGAAGAGTTTGGACAATGATTGTACCTAATACCTCTTCATTGATGGTGGAACTTGGACAACAGATGGAGCTAAGAGATTATCCTTAAAATTGGGAAATATTTTTCTTCCTAATTAATACTTAAGAATTGTTGTCGCACCTCTATCCTTTGCTACCTGAGGATCCCTCCTTGGTTTTATTCTTGGCACTTTTTCTCGTTCTTTTAAATGGCATAACTATTCTTTTATACTTGATTGTTGAGGTGCATGTTTTTTATTTCATGGAAGATCTTGTAGTCTGGTTTAGTATATGTCCCTGCTATAGACGTTTCTTATCAAGTTTTCTTGGTCAGGTACTCAGTACGCGTGCTCGGAAAAATGTTGTCATGAATGAAATCAAAGTCAATGTTTGCATATATGCTTTTGACATTCTCTATCTTAATGGCCAATTACTCCTGCAGGAGCAATTAAATGTTCGTAGAGAGGTATGGTGTCTTTTTGTCCTGATTATCTATTTTCCCCTTTTACTGACTGATTATGCTTGTGTTTCCGACAATTCTATTATTATAGTTGTTCTTATGCTTCTAGCTTAGAGGTTAATTTTTCACATTAGCAAATTAAGTACGGATCTTTATTCCTGTGTTACTTATATATAAATATAAATATAAATATATATGTATATATAGCTTATAGTTTCATTTAGGTTTCACCAAGTCATCAACTAATGTCATGAAGCCATCTTTTCTCTTTCAACAAAGATCTACAGTACTATGTTTTACACTTAGTGATGCAGTCTTTCTTATGATTAGTGATTCAGCTTGTAGAATAGTAAAATATAGAGACATATTCAAGAAGAGAATAGTAGAATGTAATTCAGTATATTAATGTACAAGAGAACCTACATCTATTTATAGGGAAAACTAGAAAATTAGGGTTCCTCAATATAAGAAAACTAGGGTAACAATATATAAGGAAAATACAAAAATAATAATAATACTAAAATATTCTAATACTATAACACTCCCCCTCAAGCTGTAGCATATATATCGATCATTTCCAGCTTGACACAAAGTTCCGAGAAACGCTTCCCTCCCAACGGTTTAGTGAATATTTCAGCAATTTGGTTGGTAGAGGAAGTAAAAGGAGTAACAATAGTCTGATTCAATACACACTCGCGAATGAAGTGACAGTCAACCTCAATATGTTTAGTCCTCTCATGAAATACCGGATTATTGGCAATGTAGATAGCTGTCTGATTATCACAGTACATAGTTAAAGGTTCATTGTAAGTGAACCCCAACTCTTCTAGCAGATTCTTCACTCCCATCAGTTTGGTAGTGGTGTGAGCCATAGCCCTGTACTCGGCCTCGGCAGAAGATCTAGCAACCGTATGTTGTTTCTTGCTTCTCCAAGTTACCAAATTTCCTCCTAAATATGTGCAATATCCAGAAGTAGACTTCCTGTCAGTCTTTGAACCTGCATAATCAGCATCAGAATATCCTTCAATCTTTAGATGATCATTCTTCTTAAACAACAATCCTTTTCCTGGAGATTTCTTGATATATTGAAGAATACGAATAACAACATCCCAATGAACTTTCTTGGGCTTATCCAAGAAAAGACTCACTAAACCAACAGCAAAAGAAATATCAGGCCGTGTTACAGTCAAGTAAATTAGTTTCCCCACAAGTTGTCTATACTTAGCTTTGTCGTCTAAGTAATCTCCATTATCATCCCAAACACTTGGATCAACATCCAAAGGAGTGTTAGCTGTTTTCGTTCCAAGCAATCCAGTTTCTTTGAGCAAATCTGTAGCATACTTCTGTTGAGATGGAGAAACTCCCGACTTGCTTTGAGTAATTTTAATTCCCAAAAAATACTTCGGACGTCCCATATCCTTAATTGCAAAATGTTGTTGCATGTATCTCTTGGTCTCATCAATTCCTTGCACATCACAGCCAGATACAAGTATATCATCAACATATATAATGACAATAACAATTCCAGATGCTCGACGTCGGACAAAAACAGAGTGATCAGACTTGCACTGTTTAAACCTAATATTTCCGAGAACACTACTGAATTTATCAAACCAAGCTTTTGGACTTTGTTTAAGACCATAGATTGCCTTCTTCAAGCAGCACACCTTAGTAGCGTCCTCCCCCTGAGCAACATACCCTGGAGGTTGCTCCATAAGACAGGAGGAGTCAGATCACGATAGAGAAAGACGTTCTTCACATCAAGCTGATAAATAGACCAAGAAAGATTAACAGCCAATGAGAACAAAATCCGAATAGAATTCATACGAGCAGTGGGCAAGAATGTCTCAAAGTAGTCAACACCATAAGTTTGAGTGTATCCTTTAGCCACAAGATGAGCTTTGTAGCGATCTATAGTTCCATCAACAAGAAACTTTATAGTGAACACCAACATCTGCAGAAGAAGGTGCCGACACTAGATCCCATGTACCTCGACTTAGAAGAGCATTCATCTCATCATCCATAGCAGCTCGCCAACGAGGGTGTTTGAGTGCCTCATGATAAGAAGTTGGAATAACCGTAGACTCAAAGGAAAAAGCAAATGCACGAAAAAAGGGACTCAATCGAGCAAAAGATATATGATTAGAGAGAGGGTGTTTAGTGGTACAAGTACGTGTACCTTTGCGAAGTGCTATAGGTAATTCACCATTTTCAGGTGAGCTTTCAATAACTGGAGGCGAAGAAGACTCTGGCAATGGACATGAGACTAGGGATGGGCATTTTGCCCGACCCGGCCCGGCCCAGCCCAAGCCCGACGGCAATGGGCCGGCCCAAACCCGGCCCAAAGATCAAATGGGCGGGCTTGGGATAAATTTTTTGGCCCATGGGCCGGGCTTGGGCCGATTTCTGAGCCCGAGCTACCCGGCCCAAGCCCGGCCCAGTACTGTTTGTGTATTACTATATTATATATATAATTTTGTATATGTAATTACATTTTTAATATATATATTGCAGATGATTGATATAATTATTTAAAAACTTATATTTGTTTTAGAAAAAAAGCCCGGCCCAGTACTGTTTGTGTATTACTATATTATATTTATAATTTTGTATATGTAATTACATTTTTAATATATATATTGCAGAGGATTGATATAATTATTTAAAAATTTAATATTTGTTTTAGAAAAAAAAAACTGTAGTGGGCTGGCCCAGACACGCCCGGCCCATGTCGGGCTGGGCTTGGGCTTGATATTTTGGCCCGCCCGGACCACGGGCCTGGGCCGGGCCAGATTACAGCAACCTTGGGCTGGGCCTGGGCAGGTAGAAACCCGGCCCATGCCCATCCCTACATGAGACTGTCTGGTGCTACATCACGGATAATTTCAGGAGCAGTGTTAGTGATAGTATTTGGGTCTGCGGGTGCCCGATGACGTCGGCTATATACCTACAATGGTAGTGTAGGAGGACTAGGTGATATAGACATCGGGATAGGTAAAGGAGTATGAATGGCCACATTGGTAGGTGGAGCTTGAATGGGAGAGAAGTAAGGTTGAGACTCAAAGAAAAAAACATCAGCACAAATATGACGTTTCGTAAAAGGGTCTAAGTACTTGTATCCCTTCTTGGTTCTAGAATAACCAATGAAAACACATTTTATAGCACGAGGAGACAATTTTTTCAATCCATGAGAAAGATCATGAACAAAACAAACACACCCAAATATGCGAGGAGGAATAGTGTAGAGAGGTTTATTAGGATGAAGACACAAAAAAGGAATATCTCCATGCAATACACTAGACAACATCCTATTAATAAGGTAGCATGTAGTGAGAACAACATCAGACCACAAATATTTAAGAACGTGCATGTGAGACATAAGAGTACAAGCAACATCTAAAATATAACGATGTTTGCGCTCAGCAACCCCATTTTGCTGAAAAGTGTGAGAACAAGAAGTCTGATGAATTATACCATGAGATTCGCAAAATAATGACAGAGACTGTTGTGTAAACTCGAGGGCATTATTAATGCGAAGAATACGTAAATCAACATAATATTGAGTTTTTATTTCATGATAAAAGGATTTGAGTACAACGGGGACTTCACTTCTTTGTTTAAGCAAATACAGCCAGGTCTTACGAGAATAATCATCAACAAGTATCATAAAATACTTGAAACCCCCTCTAGACTCAATCCTACTAGGACCCCAAATATCACAATGAACTAAATCAAAAGCAGAAAAACTACGACTATCGACATGAGAAAGAAAAGATGTGCGATGGTGCTTGCCCAACTCACAAGACTCACAATTAAAATCAACAGAAGAAATAGAAACTAAACTTTTAAGACTAGCAGAAGACGGATGACCAAGACGACAATGCCACTGATATGGAGACACATCTGCGGATAGAGCACGAGAAGACACAGGAGAAATAGAATCCAAGTAATATAGACCGCCACGCTCATGTCCTCCATCAATCATCCTCTTCGTCTGCGGGTCCTGAAAGACACAATAGGAAGAATAAAAGGTAACAGAACAATTGTGAGTGTTTGTAAGTTGGCTAATAGATAATAAACTAACAGGGAATTTGGGGGCAAACATAACATTATCGAGAGTGATATGAGAAGTGGTTTGGACAACACCAGTCCTCGTCACCGGGGAATAGGTGCCATCGGCAATACGAACAGATGGTTGGGACGAGGGAAAAAATGATGTTAGGTTTGAAGTAATACGAGTAATATGGGCTGAAGCACCAGAATCCAACAACCAAGACTTACCATGAGACACGGCAAAAACACCTGCAGTGGTAGAGGCAGCAGTGCTAGACGGAGTACTCGAAGAAGCTAGGAGAGTCTCATACTCAGCCCGAGAAACAGAGACCATATCAACACTTGACGAATCAGCCTGCACAGCAGAAGGTTTATTCTTAGTTGCCCATTCTGGCTTGCCAAACTTTGCCCAACACTTCTCAAATACATGATTTGTACGACCACAATGAGAGCAAAAACGGGCATCCTTATCGTCATCAGCACCCCGGCCACCACGACCACCACGACGGCCTCGACCTTGAGCAACAATGGCAGATGTATCAGAAGAAGTGGGCTCAGTACGGCCTGTTGTGACACGCAGGACACGAGAAAGACCATTAGATAATGTGGGAATGCTATCACTTGCCAACAAGTTATCCCGAACTGGCCGAAGATTTGCATCTAGACCAGACAAGAACTTTGCAACCATAAATTCTTTCCACTGTGCGGCTCGTGTCGCGGCATCACAAGATAAAGGATGATATAGGAGAATTTCATCCGCAATCCCCTTAAGGATGGAAATATATGCATTGATAGATTGATCATCTTGTGTATGCGAGAAGAGTTTCTCGTACAATTCGAACACCCGGGAGACATTCTTATCATTTGAATACATCTCGTGTAAAGAATCCCACATGAGTTTGGCCGTATCCAAAAACATGACGTTCTTAGTAATTGACTCATCCATGCTATTGAGAAGCCAAGTCATAACAGAACAATCATCAGCACTCCACGCATCAAATTTTGGGTCTGTGCTATCAGGCGCACTAGACAGAACATGGTGGCGTTTCTGGGATCCAAGGAACAATAAAAACGCACGAGACCATAGAAGATAATTGGAACTATTCAATTTGATGGTGGTTCCTAGAGCAATAGATTTAGAATCAGACATGATTAGAGAATGGCAGAAAATAAAACCCTAGGCAGAGCGGCGGCAACAAAAATCCTAGGCAGAAAGGCAGGAAAAAAGTGTAACAGGGTAACAAGGGATTCGTAACCCCTCTGATACCATGTAGAATAGTAAAATATAGAGACATATTCAAGAAGAGAATAGTAGAATGTAATTCAGTATATTAATGTACAAGAGAACCTACATCTATTTATAGGGAAAATTAGAAAACTAGAGTTCCTCAATATAAGGAAACTAGGGTAACAATATATAAGGAAAATACAAAAATAATAATAATACTAAAATATTCTAATACTATAACTCGGCTTAATACCATCAACTTCAGCATCTATGTTCTAACAATTCCATGCTGTTGCAAGTTTGAACTGTCATTCTGTGGCTCAATATATTTTATCTTGTCGTATAGTATTGTTTGTTGACCCATTATGACATTTTTGCAGAACCTTTACAAATCATTTCAACAAGAACCTGGTTTCTTTCAATTTGCCACTGCTATTACATCAAATGATCTTGAAGAAATACAGAAGTTTCTTGATGATGCTGTTAATTCTGGGTTCGTTTAACTTTTATTTCATCTGTGTACTTGCATATTAATGCATCAATCTTCCAATCATGTTCCAGAATGTGAATTTTTATCTGTTTGCTTTTCAATCAATGTGGATCCGTAATCTAAGTAGACATAGTAATTTGGACGCAATAATTGATGGCAATGCCAGTTGTTGGATATGGCTGCAATTTCGTCTTCCAGTGCTGTAACCACCCTGAGAGACCATGACTTAATATAGATTATTTTGTTCTGCTATCTTTTGTTGTTTACTACTATTCAGCTCTGAGGGGTTGATCATCAAAACATTGAAGAAAGATGCTACTTATGAACCTTCAAAAAGGTCGAATAACTGGCTCAAATTGAAAAAGGATTATATGGACACGTAAGCTTTAGTCTCCCTAACCGTTTGAACTTTTAATTCTTAAGCTCATTGCATGGTATAATTGACTTTATATGTTGTGTAGTATTGGCGATTCACTAGATTTGGTCCCAATTGCTGCATTCCATGGCAGGGGGAAACGTACTGGTAAGCTGTTATGAACATACAGTGTGATTGGACATACAATAATCTACTGCATGTCGTGGTAGTGTTTTGTGTACATATTATGACTGAATATTCATATTCCTATGTTGTAATGTTGTTTCTGCTTCTAGGTGGTTATGGTGCCTTTCTCCTTGCTTGTTATGATAATGACAAAGAAGAGTTCCAAAGCATATGTAAAATTGGTATGGCTCTTGCCATTCAAACAATCTTCTCTACCTTTCTTCTAAAAACATACTTGTTGATGCTTGCTGGTTTGAAGTCGTAGTTAATATCAAATTAATGCGGGAACTATTACTTCTGAATAGGAACTGGTTTTTCTGAAGCTATGCTCGAAGAACGTTCTGCCAGTCTTCGCTCAAAAGTCATAGACAAGCCAAAGGTTGGATTATTTGCTTGTAATATTTGTGAATCAATGTGATTTCTTTGATGGTTGGAAGCCTTCAGTCTCTGACACATGAATGTCCAGTCATATTACAGGCATTCAGATACAGTTACTCCAGATGTTTGGTTTGAACCTAGTGAGGTAGCTATCAATATACTTATCTCTTTGGTTTGCTAGGATAGTACATGACTCCATATTGTAGAAAATATAAATTCTCATCTATAGAATGAAATTTATTGTACTCAGGTTTGGGAGGTGAAAGCAGCTGATCTTACTATTAGCCCTGTTTACCGGGCTGCCGTTGGCATTGTTAATCCTGACAAGGTACACCTCTTTTTTCCTCAAGAAAGATTCATTGTCGTTATCATCTAGTGTGTTATTTCTTATGTAACTGTTGGAACATGGAACTCTAAGCTTTGACTGGAATAGGACCCAGGTAGTGGGTCCAGTTCTAAATGCACTACCTATATATATCTTGCAACAGAAAATTTCTTGCAAGTTGAGGGCTCCATTCGATGATGTCACATAATTTTTATGAGATTACTGCATTACGGAACTTTAAGAAGCAAGTAAACAATCAGATTAAAATGTTTTGTTATTGTTATATTACTGATATATGTGCCCCTTTCATAGTGAACTAGAATGTGGGACAATAGGTTGAGCATTTATTGCTCAAATAATTGACAATATGATCGTATTCATTTTAACAGTAATTGAAATTGTGTACCACAATTAAAACTGTAGATTGTGAAACCATCCCCTATATTTCATTCCTTACATATTCTACCCTTCTCCTTCTCGCTGTTTTATGATTTTGCATTTTCGGTGACCCCTCAGCTTTCTAAAACTAAAAGTGCTATATATGTTTTTTCACATTTACAAATTCCAATTACTTCATAATTACCTTCACTTAAAAAGTTGGAAGTCATTCATCTCATTTATTCTATCTGGACTCAGGGAATTTCTTTGAGGTTTCCACGGTTACTTCGTGTTCGGGAAGATAAGAATCCAGAACAGGCCTCCTCATCTGATGTGGTAACTAAGCACTGGCACATTGTGCTTCCTTGTTCAAATATTGTTGCTTAATTTTGCTTGGGGAGTTCTTCACAATAGATTGGAACCATTTCTTTTTTCATATTCAGGTTGCGGATATGTACAATGCACAGAAGCACACCCAGAATAACAATCAAGATGAAAATGATGATGTTTGAGATTGAAAAAGAGAAGTCGTCTTTCATTAGTTCGGGGAAATGTCATCGCTTGTAATCTAGTTATTGATGTTCATAATGCAGAACAGTAAGTCAGTTCAATTATGTAGAAACTTATGATGCAGTAAAATTAGACTTCTGTTTGCATGTTAGTTTTCGCAAAGATGTGATATTTCTCAACATAAAATTGAGTAGCAATGAAAAGCTTCAACATGTTTTGTTTTTGTTTTCTTTACCAAACTTTTCTTGTTTTGTAACAAGAGTAATTTGCATTCTTTGAAGTCCTATATCAATATTTTCAATTTTCTCCTTTGTCAAATGTTTTTTAATATGGCAGATAGAACCCACGAAGGTTGAGTGAATAGTAGAGGAAGTAGTTGGCGCTCAAGATTCAGAAGTTGGTGCTTTAATGTTCAGCAACATTTCCAATGATAGAGACCTAATATGCCACTTTGAATGTGGATTGCCTCGACACTAGCTTCCTTAATTGTTTCAGCTGTATTACCCAAATCTTATTTGTGTTTTCCTGCGCATATTAGGGAACTTTTTTAAGACGAACATTTTTAGTAGTTATAGTTTGGTGTCCTTTAAAAGGAATGCATGCATCCTGGTGACTATTTTTCCAATGGAAATAGATGGAAAAAGAGGAGAGGGGCAAGTGTTGTGTGTTATATTAGCTGTATACTTGTGAAGCGTAGCGTGCGTGGAATGTGCATTTGTGAGACATTTTGGCTTTGAGCATGTAGAATTTTGTTGAAAATTAAAATTGATGGAAACTTCTTATGGGTGCCAAAAGCAACGTGATTCTAGCAATTAATTTATGTGTTGATATTGTTTGTTTAATGATTGGTTTGGGTTGTGTTGACCATTCTCGACTATTGAAGTCTGAAGATGATATTTTTGTAACCTTTACTTTGCCTTGGCATACTTCTTACCATCTCTTTCTCTCTCTCTTCGGACTTGTGAGTGTGAATCGTACAACTTTTAATGATGAAGATGAAGTATATTGTTAAATCCTAGCATTTATTGTGAAGGTTGGAGTTGCTCGTTACTTCATCTTCCATTTTAATGCAAGTTTGGCGCCGACTCAGACTTGTTGAACATATTATTGACCTTCCTTTTCAATTGCATCATATTTTCTTCTTCTTCTTTTTTATTTTTCTATAATAATAAAATTGCAGTCGCATGCCCTGCTGCAAGCGCAATGTTATTTTATTATTTTGCTTGATTTGCATTTATGACTTCTTTTTTTGAAACATCATTTTATGACTTTTTAGTTATGAAGTCGTGGCAGAACTAATTATGCCCTATAATTTTGTTGTTAAATGTTGGTTATGACATCTATTGCATTATTGTGTAGCAATTAGCATCTTATCTTATATTTAGGAGATAAATCAACTTACTGAATTCAGATTTAGAGATTATCTTTAAAAGTATACTTTATTCTTGACAGATGAAAGTTTCAAAACCTAGTTATTTTATTAAAAGGAAAAAACATTTTAATTGATTCATTAAAGTGCAAACTCTTTCGTCTCTATCAGTTAAAAAAAACGAAAATAAAAACCTAAATTCCAAATAATTTTGGGACTGTATCTAATTCGTAGGTGGTGCAAAGCCTATCAAGAACATAGGTGAATATAAATTCTATTTTACGCACGAAAACGACAATACATAATTAATAAAATAATTGCAAATTGCATCTCGTGGACCAAATTTTGGGTTAAGTTACTTTTCCAAATACGTCTAATTACCTATATAATAATTACTATGCAATTGACTAGTCATCATCAACTTTGATGTGAATGATTATTTCACCCTAGCTAGTAGAAAAAGAAAAATACTCGAGTGCAAAGTAATCATATTTGAAGCATATACTCACACCATTCCACTAAACTTGACACTTTTTTTTCAGCACGATTATTAAAAAAAATGGTATAAAATAGTGTAAGAGTGATAAAGGTGGTAGAATCCACACCTTATTAAAGTGATAAATTTTACTATTTTTAAAATGTGTCTAAAACGTTCCAATAAAAAAAGTGTGTCAAATTTAGCGGGACGGAGGGAGTATTATACTATACTTTAATTTCACTCATGATTCGAGATTTATTCAATCCAATACTGATGATGTCCTTTGATTGCTCACATTTTATCATCAGCGTATAAGTTTTTTCAAGTTACTTCAACGTGTAAAACGTCTTTATAAACCCGATTTGTTGGATTCTTTGAAAAGAAAAAAAACATAGATTTTGTAAAAAAAGTTAATACATTTTCACTAAATTAATAATAACAATAATGATTTTAAGTGGGAATTAGTTACTAAATTTAGCTTAAAGGAAGAGAGGAAAAGCTATTCAATGTGCACGATTAGAGTTAAAAATAATTAGAAACCATCTCAACTTTATAAAGTGGTTCGTGTCCATGTAATGACATGGCAACGTATTTTATTCACATTCTCATACATTTCACGAGGTCATCCATTTCCATGAAATGATCATAAAAAAATGAAAAAAAAAGGTCCGATTAGTTAATATCAAGTCATTTAAGCTTTGCTCAAATATACAGTTGCATACCCTCCAAATTCATTTATTTTCCAATGTATGTCGATTCATTTATGTAATCCTTTGTATTGAAATCTTATAGAAATCGCTCATTATACATGAGTCTGGTTCTGGTGGTCTGAATCGTCAGTCCAGAAGCAGGATCATTACATCCATGTCTCCAACTAATTTTGGATATTTTGAGAGGCTTCTCACACACAATGTTGATCTGTAAACATAGACGTTGGTTGAAGAAATAAAAAACAGAGTTGGGTTGGTTAGTATAAAAGCGTTGGAGAATGCATGTTGCATCTAATGATGAAAAAGTCTCATCCCTTTCCACAAGTCAAGTACCACTTTTCTTTTCATTTTTCCTTGTTGAAAAGAGAAAGAACAAATTAAAGGACGACTAATTATGAATTATATATGAGAAAGAAAAGAAAAGGAGTCTCCAACTAGAAACCAGAATCAAATACTACTCCACTACTAGTCTACTACTGTACAAACACGTACTAAAACTCAAATAGTGGTGGTTGGAAGTGGCCACCGTCCCCTTAAAATTTCAAATTTTTATATATATATATATATATACTGTTAGTTTATTTTTTGACTTAACAAAACTTTTTATCAAATTATATTTAAGATCATACATTAAATCAGGTATATTATATATGAATATATTATGTTTGTTAGGTTAATATTATACGTTTCAGTGGCACATCATAATTTGAAACTGATTTTTTTTTCTCCGTAAGATGACCCTTTAGTCTTTCGAAAATATTTTTGATTTTTTATATATTATTTATGATTTGTGGCTAATCTCTTCTATTTCAATATCGGTTGAGAAAACTAGAGTGCGATTATTCTATGAGATATAATTTGTTATTTATATTTTAATTCATATGCAAATATATGTTGTTATCTATTTTCTCTGTAATTTAATTATTTCAATCTGCTATATATTACTCTCTTCGTCCCAACTAGCTTGGGGCACTTTTTTTCGGCACGAGAATTAAGGAGTTAAGTAGTGTATGTTGAGTGTATGATTAAAATATAAAGTGATGATAAAAATATATATTATTTAAATTTGTGTGTGTAGTAAAAGTTTCCTAAAAAGAAAATGATTCAAGCTAGTTGAGACGGCCCAAAAAGGAATACGACTCAAGCTAGTTGGGACGGAGGGAGTACATATTATTTAGGGGTTTGAAATTAATCAATAGGCAATTAAATTCGTCATACACAATCTCAACTTTTTATCTCTTGATTGCATCGTATGATTACTTTTTTTCATGCTTCATATTTATTTTTTTTAAAAGAAAGTTTTTTTTTTCATTTTGAAAGTAATCTTCAATTTTTTATATATAAGTTCATAAATCTTAATGAAAAAACACTTTATTTTTTTTTTATAAATGATAACAAGGAGCCCTTGCGAGTTTTGAGTAAAACTCAAGTTCATTAGAAGTGTTGATGCGGTTCATGTGGATAATAATGTTACTTTTCAAGTTACCAATCCACCAACAAATATTGTGAAGCCTTCTTCTCAAAAAAAGGCTACTAAAACTTGATCTCAATTCTAATTACTTTCATATTAAACAAGATTCTAGATTAAGTATAATTATATGGAGTTATCGAGTTAATAAAAAGAAATGATATTAGACGTGTTTATTTAATTTTGACTTCAAGGAATTCCACATAAATTCTTGAAATATTTGAATAAGAATTATAGAAAGTTTATAGATCCGGGTAAAAAAAAAATATAAATTTTATAGTTTTTATTTTGAGAAAGTTGGTCACTACTCCTTAATAGAATTCCTGACTCGTCCTTACTAAAACTGGTTGCTTATTTCAACTGTCATTGCAGCACAATTCTTTGGTACTTGAGGTCTTTATTCATACCGGAATCTGAAATCTCCGACAACACTCTCTTCCTGTTCATCGCGCCGCAGTTGCTGCTTTCCAACGCCTCTTCGTTGAGGGATGGTTGACGAGAGGAGAGCAGCGCCACTGGAGCTGGGATTTGGTAGGCGTCGAGAGGCGGCGGAGGGTGGCGCCACTGCGGCAGAGGGCCAGCGAGGAGGAGGGTCTGCAGCAGCGGCCCCGCTTTCATCACCGCCTGCAAAAGCTTTCCCTTCTCCGGCAACGGCCGGTCTATGAGCACCGGAAGTTCCTCCTCCGCTGCCGGCGAGGAAACGATGCTCTCGTCGCAGTCCTCTTCGACGCTTGATACTGCGGAATGCGGTGTGGATTGGTGGTGGCAGCGCTGCTGGAGGAGAAGCTTCTCGAACATGAGTCTCTGGCATTTCTCTTGAGCTTGATTTCTCTCTGTAATGGCGGCACCCGCCAAATCTTTGAGATGTGCGATTTGTTGGTCTCTGATATTGAGCTCCTCCTGCGCGTGGAGGCGCGTGTCCTCCAACTCCATGGTTAGTAGCAGAGACTGCCGCAGCTCATCCATGCTCTGCTTTTTCATTCACACAATTACTTCAATTTTCAAAAAGAAAAAAAAAAGAAAAAAAAAGGAAAATATGAGAGAATACTATGAGTCAAGTAGAAGGTTTGATTATTTAAATAGTGACCTTATCTTGGGGAAAATATGTGAAATTGAGGAGGAGACTTGTTTGAAGATCCATGCTCCACTTTTCTTGAGATGAGAGGAGAGGAGACGAGAGAAGAGGAGAAAAGGATTTTGTGTGAGGGAGAGAATGATGCAGTGATATATATATTTGATCTTAGAAAAGGGTATAAGTGAAAAGGCTAATGGTATATACTTGTGTGACGTCTCGTATTGTATTAATACGAGACACAAGCGACATGATTAGGATATCAGATTTAAGTTATATATAAGAAAAATATACATGTCGAATTTTAGATTATCAATCATGACATGCATCACTCTCGTAATAATATAACATGAGATGTCACACAATTATGTAAAAGATGTGGATTGGTGTGAAGTAATGTGCTTTTTCTGTCTTAGGGGTAGGGGGACTAGGGAGACAATACAAACTCTTGTATTGTATTACTCGAAAATTTGACTAATATTTAACCAAATTAATCTTGCAAAACTTTTTAAATGATGCATACCTAACTTAGAATAAGACACATAAGTATGAAAATGAGAGAGAAACTAGGATTTAAAGTGGTAATGTTGTAAAATAGAAAAATGGTGTTAGGACTGACTGACGTAGGGGTGAAGTTGGTGGAGTGTTGGACTAAAGAGGAAAAGGCCAAAGGGAGTGAGTAGCAAATCAAAGAGAGGAGAAGATAAGAGAAGAGGCCAATGGGCAATGCATGTAAAGAATAAGAGAAGAGGATACATACATACATACATACATACATGTAATCTTGAATTCTTGACATAAGACTCGTTAAGGAATGGATTGAAAATAGTCAAGTCTATGAATTCGTATTGGCTGCACTCAGGTTTTAGCATTTACGCGATAAATACGGCGAAGGAGACAACTCGCCTCTTGCTCATGTCACCTTTGTCTAATCCCATCTTTATTAAGAAATTTTTGTAAATTTTTGGCGTATTTGTGTGTCTTAATTTGATGTTGTGGGTGCTAGCTAGGCCTCACGAATTAAACGGAAACTAAACTCTTCCTAATTAATTACGCATTCACATGTGTGTTTCTATGCTATACACTTGGGTTAAAGTTTGTAAATTCATGAGTTGTGCTTTTAATTTAAAGCAGAAAATAAGAAAAGTGAATGCAATATAGTTATGAGTTATGCTTCAATTTGACGATGGTGCGTATATTACAGTTGGAAACTAATTCGTGTCATTAATTTGTAAGCCCATCCATCTATTATTCAAAATGTATGGCCCATATCAAGGAAGCCCAATTTCAAAATTCCCCAAGTATATACCCGCAACTAGCTAAGATAATTGAAGTACTACAAGGTTTTTTTTTTTTTTTACTATATCAAACTAGTCGTTCTTAAAACAAAAAATAAATAAATTTTATTCACCGAAATATAGTCATTTTTATAAAATCACTTTATTATCTTTTACTACTAATTAATTTAAAAACACGACAAATCATTTCCACATGAGCTATCATATCGTGGGCGTTGTCGCCACTTCGTCGTCGCAGTCACTATTGTCGTCACTTTTGTCACATCTCAAATAAATCCAGACAAATTACATGAGCATGATCAAATTATAGTCGTGTTCCTGTAATTTCATCTTCATATATACGTAATTACACGAGTTTGACTAAGTGACAGTCGTACTCGTTTAATTTTATCTCTACATACACATTTAATTAATAAATATTACGTGACTCTTACTCCATTCACAACACATTCATTAAAATTCGTATCGAACCCAAGTATGTAAATAGTTGGTGGACGGAGATAGTAAGCAGAGAATGTGGAAACAGGTTGGGAAGGGCGTAGGCGGTGGTGGAATGCGGCGGTCGTCCTCTGCAGCTGCACAAGTAATGCACCAGCCTATGTACATTTTCAACATCCCATTAAATTATTGTGTCGGAAACGTGCGGAATGACTTTTCTACCTTGTCTAAGAAATTTCTGATACTTCGCACGCATACATTCAATATATATTTCTTATATATACTTCAAATCCTGACTCATAAATTCATAATCATGTCATATATATATATATATATATCATCATCATCTTCTTGAAACAATAAGAAATGCAATACCAAATTTCCAATAGATGATCTCAAATGCACTTTGGACAATTTCGATTTGTATTTTTAAGGAAGTCAATAAGTAGTTTTTATATGTATCTTTACAAGAGTAGGTACAGCTAATTTGATTATTAACATATGTATATTCCCTTTTATGTTGCTCCATTAAACCAATTATAGGGCATCATTGAGAAAGTAATGAAGTTGGGCTTAGAAGTTAGTAGCATAGTTATTATTATAATTGTCATTATTGCATTTGCATAATTATAAATCTGGTTGACTGCAATATATAAATGACAATTTTAAATTAAGCATATACATAATTAGGTGGGTTAGAGAGGGTGGAAAAATAATATAAAATGTGGTTAGGTTAGGGGGTGAGGGGCTGCAGCTAGCTAGTATCTTCAGCTCCATTAAATGCTATTTTCTGCACTGTAATCAATTATAACTGCCTAACTTTATTAAATTTTCAATACATTATCTCAAAATTTTAATTGCTAAAATTAAGCATAAGTGAGTCGGCACTCATAGTCATCTAACGCTAGCTACGGAGCATAATTAATTTCAAGTTGCATACATTTTAATTGTGTTTTGGGTATTTCGGCTGATAGTGTGAGTTCCGGAAATAATATCTTCATTCATGGATTCGAGATCCACATCAATGATCAACTCTACAATCAGTTATTACCATGATACTTCTCGAAAATGGAAATTCTTGATCAATAAAGGAAACCTGATATCCGAATAAAAAAATTTCAAATTTTCAAATATATGGATTTTCACATTCTAGATAATACTACTTGAAAGTCGAATTTTTTATTTTGAATTATTAATTATATAATACTCCATCCGTCCCGCTAAATGCGGTCATAAAGGATCAAACACGGAAATTAAGAAAGTAAAGTTTTGTGTGTTAAAAAAGTAGGAGATAAGTAGTTTAAAGGTAAAATTGTTTCATTTTTGGGAAAGGAGGGAGAGAGTATTATACTGTAATGATGAAGCTATTACTCCGAAAGCGAAGGATGTCAAGTACATATCAATATTTTAAAAATCGGACCGGTCATTGAACTGGTCTCGTAAAAGGGTCATTGGGTCACTGATTCAACCGGTCAAACCGTTTCAAAAAAATCGGATGACCCGTAATATATATATATATATATATATATATATATATATACATATATTCTATTATATTTCAGAATATATAAATACAAATATTAAATAAAATTTGGACAAAAAATTATATTTAATTTTACAACTTTATAAATATAATAAATTAATATTTATTAGTTATTAATATTGCTAAAAAAATACACATGTATGACAAGATAATATTTTAGAAATATATGTGAAACTAAATGTTGTATAAAATCAAATAAAATTATTAATGTCTTTTATAATAATTCTAAAATTTAATAATAATAGTTTGAATAGTTTTTTTCAAATCAAATAAAAATAGTATTAATTCGTAATTTTAACATTTTAATGCATAAATGCCTTATCTAGCTTAGATGGTTATAAGATTTGTCTATTTTAAGTAAGGTCAATGGTTACATTTTTCACAAAATTTTAAAAAAAATCAGTGAACAAGATTTTTGGTTCTTACTGGTTTGCATTGGATCATTAAATTGACCCCAAAATAGTATAATCGGACCAATTACCTGGCCGGTTCGCGGTTAAACCGGTCGAACCGGCCGGTCCGATCTGATTTTTAAAATATTGGTACATATTAACCAACCATTGAACTAGGATTCAAATTAAGAACCTTTTTGAAAAAAAATGTATTAATTTAAATACATTAAAAAAATTGTTCGAGTATGTGTGTTGGCAATATATAGTACGTTTATAAGTGATGCGATTAGTTTTTATGTGCAATGTTTTCAATTTTTATTTTTAAAAGAAAAATATTCATATATATTGCAATTATACATTATACATGCGTATTAAAAACAAAAATAGGAGTATTATACTATATAATCAACTAACAACTTGAAATAGATAATTCTGTATGTTTGTGTTCGATGTGAAGTCATTTATCTTGTCTTGGAAGTGTTAATAAAGAGATGATTATTATCTTGTTAATGACATAATTAGGGTTAAATAAGCAAGGCTGAAACCTCGTTGGACAAGAGTCAAGCTAAGACCAAGACAAAAGTATTTCGAATTGTGGAATCTCTGCTGCTCATCAAGAATATATGTGACCACTCTGCACTAAATTGTAAGATTTCCTTTTTATGCCAACTTTTCTTCTTGAATACAGCACCAACTCATAATTCCTCGATTATTTTCAATTTAATATTCACGATTATCAGTACAGTAACATGGAGTACAGAATAAGTATCTAAAGAATCAAAATTTAATAATACTGTTTTAACTTATAATGTAAAGTTCATTTTCATGCTCTATATATTTTATTTGAAGCAAAAACGAACTCCTAACCAATACATTCCACATCTCATGTTTCTTGATTTACACTCACTACCCCACCAAAAACCAAACACAGAAAACCCCATGTCAACTACTGCACTACTTCATTACCCTCTCTCTCTCTCGAGACCAGTGTTTTAAGAGAGAGAGAGAGAGAGAGAGTAGAGAGGGTGAGGATCGATGAGGCTTTTGCATGGAGGAAGAAACAGCAGCAGGAACTCGGAAAAAGGCTTCTGCTGCAGATATTTCAAATGGATTATTTGGTTTTCCATTTCTTTCTATTTCTTCTCCTCTTTCCTCATCACTCGCCATAACCCTACTCCTTTTATGTCAAGAACAACCGTTTCCCATAGTAAAGCTTCCCGCGCCCTCATCGAGGAATCATTCAACTCCTCCCTCCTCGAAGCGCAGAACCCCCACGGTATGTAACTTGTTTTCTCTTTCAAGAAAGTTAACATTTTCCAAGTTTTGAATTTTTGTTGTAATTAATGGAGGGTGAATGATGGGCGCAGGTGTACTGAAGGGAATGAGAGTATACGTGTACGAATTGCCGTCCAAGTACAACTCCGATTGGCTTGCAAGCGAGCGGTGCAGCAGCCACTTGTTCGCCGCGGAGGTGGCCATCCACAGAGCGCTCACAACCAGCAATATTCGGACGTTTGATCCATGGGAGGCCGACTTCTTCTTCGTCCCCGTTTATGTTTCTTGCAACTTCAGCGCCGTTAATGGCTTCCCCGCCATTGGACACGCCCGCTCCCTCATCGCCGCCGCCGTCGATCATGTGTCGTCGCAGCTTCCTTTCTGGAACCGCAGCCGCGGCGCCGACCATGTTTTAGTTGCCTCCCATGATTTCGGTTCTTGCTTTCACACATTGGTACCATGTATTTTCATGTTCATTTTTCTTAATAGTATGCTTGTTTTCGAGACTTGCAGTAACCTATGAATATTCGGTTTATAGGAGGATGTGGCGATTGCAGACGGAGTACCGAAATTGTTGAAGAAATCGATTGTTTTGCAGACATTTGGGGTGAAATACAAGCATCCGTGCCAGGAGGTGGAGAACGTTGTGATTCCACCGTACATACCACCGGAAAGTGTACGGTCAACAAATCAGAAGTCGCCGTTGACCGGTCATCGCGACATCTTCGCCTTCTTCAGGGGCAAAATGGAGCTGCATCCCAAGAACGTCAGCGGTCGTTTCTACAGCAAGTACGACATTCAAATTCATGCGCTTATTCATTTTTGTTTTATCATGTCTAATTGTTTTCTTTTTTCAATCGCAGGCGTGTAAGGACTCAGATATGGCGTAGGTACGGCAACGACCGGCGATTCTATTTGCGGAGGGAGCGGTTCAGCGGTTACCAGTCGGAGATTGCGCGGTCAAAGTTCTGCTTGTGTCCGTTGGGGTGGGCCCCCTGGAGCCCTAGACTGGTGGAATCAGTGGCATTGGGGTGTGTGCCGGTCATTATCGCCGACGGTATCCGGTTGCCCTTCCCCGCCGCCGTGCCTTGGGCGGACATTTCTCTGACCGTGGCGGAGGACGCCGTGGACACGTTGGGGGAGGTTCTGGAGCACATCGCCGCCACCAACCTCACGGAGATCCAAAGGAATCTGTGGGACCCGTCCATTCGTAGGGCCCTACTGTTCAATGTCCCAATCGTGGAGGGCGACGCCACGTGGCAGGTGCTGGAGTCCCTGTCGATGAGGCTCGCTAGGTCCCACAAGAGGTCAACAAAATGAGCTCCGCCTACGTGGCGAGAGGCGATTGGTGGTCTGGTGCTTGTTTTCGAGGTGGATATAAATTATGGGAGACAGCTGGAATTTATTGGACTTATCGGAGACAAAATTATGTACGTCTGATTTGGCAGTATTATGCTGGTGGGGGACAAAATCTATTGGATTGTGTTGCGGTTCTAAGCCTCTTTACACAGTACATAAGACGTACAATTAATGGATCTTGTATAAATTGTGAAGAGGATTTATATATTTTTGGGAGAAAATTTAAATTACCCAATCTGCAAAAACGTAATGTTAAAAATACCCATTCCTAACTATGCATATGAAAATTACCCACTTTATACCCTAATTATTATGTTTTTGCTTTTTCAATTTTCCATACACCTACCTCTACCCTTTTTTACCCATTTACCATTTATTTTTACAATTTTGAATTTACTGTTCTTCTTTCTCCTCCTACCGTATCTCCCCTTCTTCCTACCGCACCCACCATCATCTCCACGCCACTCACGACGCCGCCACCAGCTCCACCTCCGTTCATCATCCACCACGACCATCATCTCAACGCCACTCCACGACCGCCACCATCTCCACCTCCGTTCATCTACCGCAACAGAAGCAACTTCACCATCTCGACGCTGCACACGTGCTTGAGGTCGCCGCCGCCTCTCCATGGATTCCGACAAAGAAATACCAAAGGACATACAGGTATACACGCTTTATATACATATTTGGACTCATAAAAATTACATAATCTTATCTATGTATCTACCGCACAAATTCTCCTAACTACCGTGACATGTAATACTCACGGTATTTGCCTACGTGCGGTATTTACGTGCGGTATTTACATAATCATGTTTGGAATACAACTACCTACTCTAATTCATCAATACCGCCCACAAATTATTTACGGTTACAAATACCGCCGGTATCTTGCACCGGCGGTAGATGTACTTTTGTGGGCGGTATTGGTATTTTCCATGTGATATATTTATAAGAAGTGTAAATAAGTAAATACCGCTCATAAATTCTTTACGGTTACAAATACCGCCCGTATGTTGCACGTGCGGTAGATGTACTTTTGTGGGCGGTATTGGTATTTTCCATGTTATATACGTATAAGAAGTGCAAATAAGTAAATACCGCTCATAAATAATGTATAGAAAGAAATACCGCAAGTATGTAACGTAGCGGTAGTTGTCTATAAACGAGAGGTATTGAAATTTTACCGAATAAAATGACTAATATTAGGTTATTACCTGATTATTGTCTGATAATTGTATCCAATTTGATGAATTCGCCAAGATTTAGTCGAGAGAATTTTCTTAGTGAGAGAAATGTAGATGTAATTATGAATGTATCATTTGAAATATAACTAATTTTTCTGTCTTGATAATATATAAAGTAAGAGAATCTACACACTATCCAATAAAGTGGGTATTTTTCGTATATACTTATACCTTTGGGTATTTTCTCTATATGATTCTTGCAAATTGGGTATATTTGCCTATTAACACTATATTTTTTGTATGAAAAATAATGAGATGATATAACTCCTTTTTGTAAGAAAGAATATGATGGTAAGATTTCAAAGAAAAAAAAGCAGAGGATAAATGGTAAGGAAATGATGAGATCCACATGGTCTTCAGACTCATCTCATGTGACGTTCCAACTTACCATAACTAGTGCAATATTTACATATGCTTGTTGGCATCCATCATATTATACCAACTTCCATCATTCTAGATCAAGATTATATTGGCTAACGAATAAATACTTTCTCCATCCGGGCACTAAAAGTGATCAAGTTTCACTAAATTTGTGAGAGTTTTTTAGTCAAATATGACCACTTTTAGTGGGACAAATGGAGTAATATAAAGGTAGACTTAATAATTATATTGCATGTTAAGAATTGCAAGAAATTTTGATCAAAGGTTGTCTACAATATCCAATAAACTAGTACATGAAGGAGACTGAGAGATCAGAGATGAGATATTAATATGCTTTGGAGTTATGGGTCTTGTTACCTGGTCAACAAGTCGGCATGTGGGGGTTAAGGGGGGAGAAGCCCCCTTGCATGGGGTGCGGGTGTGGAGCTCCTGCGACCAAAATAGTATGCAGCAGCATTGGTTCAAATTGACTGTGAATCAAATTTATGCATAAAATGTATTGAAATTATGATACATTGATTAATGAATAAAAATGCATTATCATAATATACATTAAGATAATACATGTAATGCATCAAAATAATAAATAACATGCATATGTTTTAGTTCCTATATAAGAATTGGTTTTCACCGGATCCTACCTCATCTTAGTGTGTGTGTGTGTGGTATTTGAGATCTATAATCTAGCTGCATAATAAATTTAGTTCGTCTATTTATCTGTGGATGTAGTCAATTGATGAACCATGTATATACGTGTTTTCTCAATATTTTTATTTCTTATTTGCTCATTTAATTACATGAGATTGATGTAAGTGCCTTCTTCCCAAAGAAGAAAATAAATAAAGAAGGGGAGGGGGAGTATGGTATGATATGACTATTAGTACATTAAGCTTTGGCATTAAGTTTGGAGTGATAGTTTTGGAAATACATTATCCATATATCTCATTTCAAAATTCTTCTTGCATAGATGCATAATAGCACCTATGTACAATCCATTAATTTAACTACAGTTTCCACCTAAAGATGTTGCTTACTTTTATTCAATTTGGTGTATAAATGAAAAGTATTCAACTAATTTAATGCTTGCTGTTCTACCTTCATATTAAAAGCGTAAATTATGTAGGCTTTCATAAATTGTCAATAAACTTATGTTATACATACACGTATCCATTTGTTAATATATCTCATATCTACTAAAATATCTATGCACCAAATTAATTAAAGCTTTACAGCTACCCTATAATCGGTCTATGTACGTAGATTGTTTAAGTCTGCTTAAGTAGAAGGGACGACGACATTTAATCTATTGTGAGCCTAGAAAAAGATCTCGTATTATGGAACAACCAAGTCACTGACTAACTGCATTATTATGACGATAAGTTGGAAATACATACAATATGATGAGCCCATAACTAAAAAAATATAAAAAAAAAGGTTAGACAATTAGCTCAATTGTTCAGACAATATTATTTTTTATATATATATTTTTATCTTCATTTAACTATCATATATAAATTAAAACTAGTAGTGGATGTGCAGTGTTTGTCACGCAAGAAAAAATTACAAATATTCTATGTTACAACTTTAACATAGGTTCAAATTATCCACCATTTTACATTTCAACCATAACATACAAGATGTATTAATCCGTCAATTAGTCGTTAGTTTAATTTGTGGATTATTTACACCACTTTTTGAACGTTAGAATTGTGAGAACACACGCTAAAGTCTTATTGTTTACATAACTCAATGGGTTAATTAGAAAAAAAAGATTGTAAAAGATAAATAATAGCCACAAACATAAAACTATTTAAATTTTAACCATTTTGAATGTGAATTGCCATAAATAGCCTTATGCTTAAATTTAATTGTATGAATGGTACTAATAGTACGAAAGGTATGAATAATACTCATTCATACGATTCATACGCACATACAGTTTAATGAAATTAAGTATTACGTATGAATAATACGATTCGATACAATTCATACTATTCATACTCAGAAATGTAAAATATAATTATAAGGGTATTTTAGTATAATAAATTTTTAAATGACTAGAATTTAAATATTATTATGTTGGTGATTATTATTTATTTTTTATAATTTTTTTTTGTTATTTTATATAATCACTCTATCTCAATTATATAACCAAATTATTTTAGACAAATGAGTATCATAATTCACCAAGAAGAAAGTTTACATTAGCATTAAAAGTGGGCTAGTAGTGAGGCCCATGCCTATATAGGTCTTGATCCAATTGCGAATCATACATTTATCACCTCAACAAAATTGCCTAATTTAAAATCGTTTAAACGTCTTGAAACAAACAGTATACCAGTACAGTAATTAAGATGAAATGAAATAAAATATTATAACTTAGGTATCAAACAAAGTCTCAGAAAACAAGTATCTGGATAATCTTAACATTAACCTAACCCTTCAATAATTGGAGAACCATGCATATCGATTCAAATATATCAAGTCTACTTTTTTAATATAAAAAGTGAATATAAGTCTAAATGTGATACTACTTTGTTAAAGTTATATTTACAGGAAAGCTAGCAGGCGAAAAAGAAAAGCAACCTCATTTTACAAGTCATGTGCCTGAAAAAAAAATAGGAACGTAGTGTGCACATTTACCAAACACCAACTCTGCTCCCCAACTAATGTCCCAATATTCCCCTACTTTCTCTACCTCTTTTCCAAGTATTGAACGTTACAAGAAATAATTAAATAGGAGTACTTTGTAACAAAGTTATAAACGAATGCAAGAATTGGAAGTTCATTGCCATGAAAAAAAGTAGAGTTGATATATAAATGACTATTTATTGCCAACTGTGGAAATCCTTGAGTAAAAGACACTACCAACTTTGTTACAAATCTTCCTGTCTTCACAGAATGAGCGGATATCTTCTTCTTTCTTCACGCCACATGCATATTTCTATTAGATCAAAAAATTCTTGCATATTTGATCAAACTAGGTCATTTTAGGAAATGGATAGAGTATATAAAATCAACCACCTTACAAAACATACTGACACACAAATGACAAAAACTTTCAAATTTGAAGGCTTGGACGTCACACACACTTGTCTTAAAATTAAATCTAAACAAGTGGGGTCTCATCTCAAGACCAGATCTCCAAAAAGAGCAGACCTAACACTCGGGTGTGGGCCTGTGGTCTCGCTGCGGATCGGTGCAGTAATCGTAAACCTTGTAATTTTTCTGCACCCAAGCCAACGCCGAGTACTGCTGGCGGCTCATCCCAGCGCCGCCGTAGGGTGAGGCGGAGGCGGGGCGGCAGGAGGCGGCGGCGTTGGCCCCGCAGCCAGCGATCTTGAAATTGTTGTACCTACCAACGAAGGGCTGGTGATTGTAGTCGGCCTTGTATTTACCATTCTCTGTGGCCCATGAAGAGGCATCCCATATCGAACCGTACACGTACATGGGTCTCAAAGGGAAAGTGGCATCGCTTTTTCTTGGGTATCTCCTGATTGCCACGTCATCAACAAAAAATCTGCATTTCCACCTCTAATTAAATTAAACCCATTTTCTGGACGTAAGCGGGAACCAAACTCCAATTATTGAAAACGTTTGTCATCTTTGGACAATTTCCCTATCATGCACTACCGACAAAATTAACTGCAAACACTAATATTTTATTACTAGATATATGCTTTATTTTTATTCGCTAAATATATTGCTCAATATAGACAAACATAGTGACGGAATTAGGAAAAAAATCCGACAAACCTCTTTTTAATTTACATGAAATTTCCAATTTGAGTGCTTACCCTATATAACCATCCCCTCTTGTTAAAATGTGCATGTGTTATAAGTTAGGGAGTTAATGTTCCGAGTCAAAATATTTTGGTTTGATATAATTTTATCATTTAAATTTCATGTAATCTAAATTTTTTTAAAAAAAGTGTGACCATGACAAATTAATTTCCATGTGTTTCAGTAGCTAGGTGTATGTACTTCATTTTCAGATACTCATGTCATTCCTAAAAAATCACTATTAATTAATAAAGTGGGAATTGACACGATAACTATTAACTGCACTACGTGCATGACAACCATTTGCAGAATACTAATGCAATAGTTCCTTAAATATGTGCTTTTGCATAACCTATTGATGAAAATACCTAATTAAGACAAATCAAAATGATAATACAAATATCCGTCCTGCTATTTATATCATGTTTTGACTAAAACTATAAGAGTTTTTTGATCAAAACATGACAAAATGAGTATTTAGTAAGCCTTACATGATCTCAGTTGGAACCCAAAGGATGGCATAATTGTGAAAATCCTTGGTAGGGTCGAACCAAAGATGAAATTTCATTTCTCTTCCGATAATAGTCCCATCTCCACTCCCTCTTACATACACATTTGTCTGAAGAACATAAGGCTTCCCCTCCGTCGTTCCCAAGAACTCGATATCGATCTCATCATGGTTACCGGGATGATCCTCATTATTTGAAAGCTGCCATTTTTACATACTCCAGATCAGTTTCAGACACAACAAGCTAAGATATTCATACACAAGTCTGAATTCTTACATATAAAGATGTAATAACTCCAGCAGTATAGCCCGGTTGGAGCTTTATAGCAGCCCCAAAATAACCAGATGCATAAGAATTCCGCGACTTGAATCCGCTACCTGCAAATGCATATATATAGTTAGAGAGCACACACATTAATAAAGACATGTAAACACAATAAAATTTAATTGCTGATCATTATTAAATATTTGAAATAATTTTGAGAGAGGAGGACCTGAGCTCCGGTCGAGCCAAATGGTGAGGGTGCCTTGGTCATTTCTCTGATGCTGAGGGCCCCACAGATTTCTGTAGGCTTGGTTGAACCCTAGTGACCTAAATCTTGAACTGGGGTAGTAGCCTGGTGAGGGAGGGAAACCTTGACCATTGTTTCCTAAAGGGAACATGAAAAGGAAGAGCAGAGAAAGAAAGAGAGCCATAAGAGAATATACACTCTAGTATAATGGTGTGTATAATGAATTAATATTTGATGTGTAATAATTGTGTATGGAAATTATGAGGAGTATAGGAAGGTATAAATAAGAAGATGAATAGGTCCCACGCCCAAGAAAATATTGTGATCACGAAAAAAATAATAATACTAAGATTAAAAAAATGGAATATATATTGCATGGGCACAGTTTTGATCCATATTTGTATTTCTGTATGTGTGTATAGATAATTGGAGTTGATCTTTTTGGCAGTTTTATTGCTTGTTGGTAGCTTCTAGCTTGTTGCTCATTTTACTATAACTTTTATTCCTTTCTCTATTATACTAAAATAGGTATTTCACTAAAAAAAGGTTTGATTTGATCATTTGTTTTTTTACAAATTTAATCAAATTAAGTAATTTTAGTAGAACGGAGGGAGGGAGTATCTTTTTTTGCTTCTTTTTGGTTGGAGTTTCTGTTGTACATTTTATTAATTAATATAACATTCTTCCCCATATATTAATGTGTGTAGTGAAGACCTTTAATTATAGTTAATGTATGTTACATAAATATGAGAATTGAACGCAACTACACTAGTAGTAATGTTTATGCAAAGACTGAATTAAATGGAGAACGTGCATGGATCGACGTATAAAATTGACTAATTAAAGAGTTTAAATGGCATGTGCATGGAATTTTTTATTTTACATGGTTCGCAGTTAATGTCTTATTCTGGCAACCCTACACGCATCACATATTCTGAATGTAATGTCCGCCCTACGGTATGGGGTTCGTTACGTCACGACAATACAATAAATTCGCTGGTAACTTTGGTGTTTATTATCGTTTTATTAAAAATGATTAAAAATGTAGTTAGAGAATCCATTAAAACTCAAAATTTTTTATTACAAAAATTCTTTACATATTAAAATTTTTATTTATAATAAATAGATCGACTTCATTTAATATATACAATCATTTAAAAAAAATAATAAATAGTTGTTAGACTTCACTAACTATACATTTTTATACAAAATCAAAACACATTTTAAAATTTTATTAACCAATTTAAAATATTAAATTATATGGTGGACAGAGTAAATATTTATACAAAATCAAAACACATTTTAAAATTTTATTAACCAATTTAAAATATTAAATTATATGGTGGACAGAGTAAATATTTATGAGGGGTTGAATTGAATCAATGAAGTTCACATTTCCGGTTGGAAACAAGTTATTACCACATTGTCTCATTCTATAGAAGACATTAGATATCTTGTACGTTAATGCAACAATCAGAAACACTGCTCATTTTGTCAGTTTTCCTTAAATAGTTTTTGTCATTAATCATTCTGTTTCAAATCAAATACTACTTGACAATAAATGAGCAGCTTTTGACAATATATTCATATATATGCAAATAAATATTTTTATTTTTTATTTTGTAAATTGAATATATTTTACATCTGTTATTTTCAAGGACTTATTTTTTTATATTCCACTTATGAAAATAGATATTTTAGTTTTTACCAAAATTTATTAGTCCCTCGCCGTCCACCAATGTCCTTCTCATTTTGATCCGTCACGAGTTTTAATAAAATGAGTTGATTTTGGTTGGTAAATGGTAAAGTGAGGGTAAAGTGTAGTAAGTGAGAATGAGACCCATAAAAAATTAGATAATGTGTAATGTATTATGAGTGGATAATGGGACTCACATTAAAGTGAAAATATTGCCAAAAATAGAAAGAAAAGTGAGAAAACCTTGATGGACGGAGAGAATATAATACAAGATTAATGTTGGTCGATACCAAATAATAAGGATTTGAGCAGCCACATATGTGTACATTTATACAGTACGTGTTGTTTTTTAATTCATATATAGGTTTATCGTACTCCACCTTTTCAAGGAAGACATTTAAATTGATCACTAATTAATTAAATTCCGAACAATCTATAGTGTGCTCAATTAATTTTCCTCGACACGTGGATAAATTTGTCAAAATGGATTAAAGTCTAATATATCGATATATATATGTGTGTGTATATATGTGTATATGTTGTGCCCTAAATCCATCTGTTTATAAAAACAATCAAAATGGACATGTTAATCATGATAAATAACTTGTTTGTGATATAATATATTTAGTGAAAGTAAACTTGTTTAGTGTAGGTATACAAAATAGTAAATTATTACGTTTTCATCTAATATTTACTTATATATTATGGTATAGTTTAAGTTTTATTTTATTTTTTTTAAAATTATTTCCTTTTATAATGTGGCCAGAGTGTGATATGACATGTTGAATTTTTATTACAATGTTTTTATTCCAAGTTCTTTTATGACATGTTGAATTTTTGTCTGTAATATATGCTATGGCCCCCAGCGGCAGCAGCCATTCCCACAGCATGGCATACATGTTAGTTCAGATGTGCAACTATATATACATTTAATTTTATCTCGCAATGTGCATTTTCTTCTTGTCAGATTTTATCACCAAAATATCATTACAATAGTACTTTAATATATCTGAAAGGATAGGAATTTATGATCAGGGTAAAAATGAAGTGTGAGCAAATTTAGACCAGACCCGTAAAATCGATTCGGGTGAGGACAGATCCATCTATTGCAACGATTTGTGTTGAATCATTTTTTAGGACCGACGAAGTAACAGGTCGGTCTGGATCAAACTAGCTCAGGCCAGCTATAGGCCCAAAACTGATTTATACAAATAAAATATTTTTTTTATTTTTAATAAGAAATATATATATAATATTTTCATATTTTTTATATATGTTTAATAAGAAATATATTTAATATTTTTTATATTTATTTTTATTTATGAACTTGAAGTTGGATTAATAAATTATTATGTTATGAATTGATTTTTAGTTTATATTTTTATTATGAATTGAGAATAATTAATATTAAAACATGTTTAATTATGTAATTTTTTTTTCTAAAATTGTTGATGTTGATGAACATAAAAAAATATGTATAACATGAAATAAAAAATATGAATTAATTTTTTTTTTCCGTCGGATTGGACCGAGACCCGGAGCTTTAAGACTATGTAAATACCAATGTTATGAATGTACCATTGTCCATTAAATGTACAAATTATATTGCCAAAATACGTCAAAGAGCACCACTAAAGATTCAAAATGGTTTCGTAATATAAAAGGTTAATGTAACAAGTTGCCCTAAGGACAAAAGTAGAGAGCATAGTAATGCTTTTTATCCTTAAATCGACAACCTATGATCTCATTACAATCAATAATTCATATATAGTCACTAATTTCCAATTAAATTCTTCAATATAATAATACGGTGAGCACAGTAAAATGTTGTACGGATGCGAAATTCTGAATTATAGCACATATATATATTATATATATATAATAATTAAAATGAAATGATTAGTTTGGTGGGCAATAACTTTCAAATCTAAAATTTTGTTTTCACAAGCAATTATAACTTGTACATTATAGAGTGGCACAAAATGTGGAATTTGAGACAAAATGGGTTTTAATTTTCAATTGTTTAGGCTTAATGTGACCTACCAAACCTGACCTAATATCTACTTATGGGACCTCTTGCCGACACTAAGGCCTCACTGCTCTGAGACATTTTAATATTGTCGTTTAATTTTAATTCAGCATCTCCTTATTTTTTTATATGGATATTTTCAATTTATATATTAACATACTAATGTATTTTCTTGACTAATCTAAAAAATTTAATTAATTCATAGAAGATAAAATTGACTCTACAAATGGGATTAAATAATATATAATATATATGTTATCTTTTTAGACTACTAACACGCATCTTCATATTTATAGAACAAAATTACTAATTTATTCTTCGCTAGCTAGGTACTATTTGCAAACCAACAAAGTTAAGCTAATATTTAACATCATCACTAATTATTGATAAGAATAGAAAGAAAAAAAAAAGTAAATTTTAATTCTGATTTTTGTTTGGCATTATCATCTCTTTTAATTTTCTGGTTTCAGATATGAGATTGGCGACCAGAACCATTTGTGTGGTCTAAATGATAGCAAGTAAAGCGCTCAGGTCATTAAATTTCATTTTGGAACCTCAAAACATGCCCCATTATTACACTGGCCTACCCAGAGGTGCTAGGGTGGGATGAAGCATTTCCATTGAAAAATTTTAAACTTGTTTTTGCTTTGGTGGCTGACAAATTTTTAGTATAGCATCTTTTATCGCGATATCAATAGTTCTCCCTGTCATCCTATCATCTAAAAGAATAGTTGTATTGAACCACTGATCGACTCGTCGATCGTTGTTTCACATATTTTTGTGACTTTATACGAGTTATCGTTTATAGTGAAACACCCCTAAAGAAAAATGTCTGCATCCTCCCTTGCCCATATATATAGCTAAGGAAGTTATATTAATTAAGCACGCATGCATGACTTAATCAATATACAAATGTATCTCTAATTAAACATAGGTTAGCTTAATTACTGAAAAACAAGATCCATGTTGTACGATGAAAAATGTTGTTATAAAGATCAGAGCATATGTTGTACTATGAGATAAGAAACAGACAACTTCTCATATGCACTACAACTCTAAAGCAACAAAGTTTTATTGTATTATATATATTCACCAAAGCCGCCCATGGATAGTATATTATGTACGTATTAATTGGAGGTAATATAGCATCAGCTATAGCCAAAATCAATTTTTTCAAAGCAAATGAAAACTTGATAAAAAAAAAATCCCTGCTTTTAAATATAATATGATCTTTCTAGCCATTTTCCTTGGCTGTTTTTTGGTTTGGTTCTTCCTTTTGTGTTTCAGTGTTGGTGTTATAAACTTGCATGAAAAGAACGAAAAAAGAAAAGATTATCATAGGTTTGGTTCGAGAAATTCGAAAGCAGATGCAAAAAACTTCACACGATTGATATGCATGCCACGTAGAACCAAAATTATAAAGAAATTAAAACAATATTTGTGTTGCATGATTTTTATAATGATATGTCGCTTTCGAATCTTTATCAATTCGAATCAGGACAGGTAAATGTCACCCCTACAGTACTTATTATAACATTTAAACTACTTTTTAGTTTGGTCACTTATTAAATGAGACAGATACTACGTAGTAATAATTACACAATACTTCCACATCAATATATAATATTATAAACATACATGGAAAATATGCGAATTATTGTGTAATAAGAAACACAAGATATAGTTGTATAAAGTTGTGATATAGCCCAGCCAGCCCAATAGACGTGACACATCTACTTTAATTAGTGTATATATTTATGTGTTTCAATTCTGATTACACATTATACATATATATTTTTATCCAACAATATATATTACTACTTCAACTCGTATCTGCGGGGACTTCAACTCGATTAGAATGGCAACAGAACGGGTGGGGAGGAATTTAAACCCAAAGAGGAGTGTCATGAGGATTTTTGATTGTTTTATTAGGGAGGCTGATTTGGTTGAATTTCCTCTACATGCGCAAAATTTTACATGGTACCAACAAAAGGCTAAGATAAAGTGGGTGAAAAATGGGGACGTGAACAGTGTAATCTTTCACAGAGCTATTAATGGTAGAAGAAGTATGAATGAGATACATGGTTTGAACATTAATAATAGATGGTCTCAGAATGTGGGAGAAGTTAAAGACTTTGTCAAAAAAGAGTTTGAGAAACACTACAGCAGCGCGGGGCCGAGAAGCTATAAAATCCCAATGCACCTATGCTCAACTAAGATTTCAGAAGGTGAAAATGTGATGCTCACAGCTCCGTTCAGCGAGGAGGAAGTGAAGGAGGTATTGAGGTCATGCGGAGAGTTCAAGAGCCCGGGGGCCGGACGGTTTCAATCCAATTTTCTTTAAAAATTATTGGGTGATCGTGAAAGGGGATATTATGAGATTTCTAAAAGAGTTCCAAGAGAACGACAAACTCACTAAAGGGTTGAACTATTCTTTTATCTCTTTGATCAAGAAGAAGGAAAGCTCTAGTGAACTCAAGGAGTTTCGACCTATATCACTGGTGGGAGGGCCATATAAGATTCTCTCTCAGATCTTGGCAACGAGGATGAGTTCAGTGTTAGATAACTTGATTTCTAAGGAATAGTCTATTTTCGTGAAAGGCAGACAAATTCTCGATTGTATTGTTGCCCTTAACGGGGTGTTTGAATGCAACAAAGTTGGGAGAAGGTGGGTTTTGCTATAAAATCAATTTTGCGAAGGCGTACGATTCAATTGAATGAAGCTTTCTTTATGATATGCTCAGGGTGTGCGGGTTCAGTGAAAAATGGGTGGCTTGGATGAGAGAGTGTGTGGAAACGTCCCATGCCGATGTGTTAGTTAACGGAAGCCCGTTGGGAGATTTTCGGATGGGGAGAAGTTTGAGGCAAGGGGACCCGCTCTCACCTTTCCTCTTTATTGTTGCAGCGGAAAGTATCAGCATGCTCTTAAAGCGGGCTATACAAATCGACATATTTGATCCGCTTTAGGTGGGAGTTAAGGCAACAAAAATCTCTCATATTCAATATGCGGATGATACAATTTTCGTGGGAAAAGCCTCGATCAAGAATGCGTTGTTCCTTAGAAGATTCATCATGTTGCTAGAGCTTGTGTCAGGATTTAGAATCAATAAGGAAAAGTGTCAGGTTATCTCTATAAAAGCTAATCAGGTGTCATGGGTGATATTGCGCAGATCCTTCGTTGTCAGAGTGAGTCTGCGCCCTTTAAATATTTGGGTCTTAAAATGAGATGTCATCACTGAAAGGTAAATGATTGGGAGTACATTGTCGATAAAATTAGAAACAGGTTGTCTAAATGAAATAAGAAATCTATTTTGCTTGGGGGAAGAATCACTTTGGCCAAATCCGTGCTCTCTTCTATTCGGTATTGAAAAAATTGATTCCTTGCAACAAAGATTCATTTGGGGTGGGAGAAAAAGGGAACAGAAAATTGTATGGGCAAAATGGGATACTCTTACTCAACCGAAATTGTGTGGGGATTTGAATTTAGGGATTTAGTGAGCTTTAACAAAGCTTTGTTGGCAAAATGGGCGTGGAGGGTCGTGGAAAGTAGGGACTGGTTGTGGGCTGAGGTGGTTTTGAGTGGCGACATTGGAGGGGACGAAGGGGGGAGTGGTTTCGAGTGTATTAAGACAGACAGACTGTTTAGCCTAAAGTGTGTATTCTAGGTTCTCGCAAATTATAAAGACGAGATCGATTGCACATGGCAAGCTAACCCCGGTCGGATCTCGATGGAAAGCTTAACAAAGTGGCTCTAATCCTAAGTGTTATTAAAACAAGAAAAGGAAAATCTTAAACACTCTAACAAAGATAAATGGGGGAACAAGAAATAAAACAAAAACAATAAACAAAAATAAAAAGGTGGATTCGGGATTGAAGGGCCTAGAATTCAGAAAATCTACAATTAATTAAATCATGTTCCTCTACTCATGCTATTATTCGTTCATTAAGGACTTCCTAAAAGTTAGTCTAAATAATCACTTACGTGTTCTTAATTAGACAACAATCAAAACTCTCGTAATAGGTTGTCCTAATAGGAGTTCCTCAACTACAAACAATGATCTGAAGCTAATTAATGACTTCCTAAAGTTTCTTAATCACTAACTTTCGTATTAGACAATTAAGACGTAATTCTAACCTACGTATTCGAATTACACAATAGGAAAATCAATAACAACTACGAATACGATTCCTACGTTTCTAATTGGAATCATTGTTTGATTTAACCCCATGTCTATATTGGAATCATCTCTCGATCTCAACCAATAACGATAAATCAAAACGGTGATCAAGCGTTTCAATTAAACAAACACAAGTTAAATCAAAAAGTACGAATCGAAGAGCAATCAATAAATAATTAAAAGAAATTCTAAATCTAGGAAGAGGAAGACAATAAATCCATAGAACAATCAAAATAAGAATTAAACATGCTTATAAAGATTGAATCTCGGATTGAGAGCCAAACTCGCCCCCAACCTTCATCCCAAGTAAGCTACTGATCTACCCTAAGAAAGCAAGTAAAACTAGTGTTTTGAGAGCAATGTTTCGAGTTCTATCTAAAGGAATGCGAGAGATGGATGTTCCCCTTCAAATGGCCTAGAAAAGGCTTTAAAAACGCACCAATAACTGCCAGCCAGCAGTCGCTAGCTATGAGCCTCTGTCCGCTGCTGCAGCACAAGCCAGCGACTGCTGGCCTGTGCAAAATACAAAAATTTTGAAAATACATAATTGAAGCTCGTCTCGATAGGAATCCGTAGCCTCAAACAAATCCAAATTCGGAGTTATAACGAAGGAGAACAAGCCAAAACAAAATTAATGCACAAAACGCAATAATTTTGTGTATGTCCATACTCTCGCGTTCTTTCTCCTCTCGTTCAGTTTTTTTGGTTCATTCGGCTTAGCATCTTCGGCATTTCCGGAATCATTTAAGCTTCATTCTTCGCTCATTCCATCATCCTACGAACAAAATAAGAACAAACAAAGCACAAAGTAAAAATAAACTAAAAGACACGAATTCGACGCCACATAAAATCCAAACACGACAAAATATAAACCAAAAACACGCACAAAAACGAGCTAAACACAGACGTAGAAGGGGGTGGTGGGGAGAGGTGATGAAGAGCTTGAGTGATAGTTAGGGTAGTTGGTTTGTAAACATGCTGGAGAGGAGGATGGGGGATGGGTTAAAAACATCTTTTTGGAATGACTTGTGGGTGGAGGGGGAGCCACTCCGTCTTACTTTCCCGAGGCTGTTCAGGTTATGCCTTACGAATGAGAGTACGTTGACCGAGGCTGGATGTTGGGAAGGTAACGGGTGGCGGTGTGGGTTGGGGTGGAGAAAGGCTTTTAGAGAGTGGGAACTAACAGATCTTAATAAAATGTTGGAGCTGGTGTTGTACAGGTACAAGCACTCTAACGGGACGGATATATGGTTGTGGAAGTTGGAGTCGGGAGGTGCTTATACAATAGCAATGGGTATAAGCATCTGATGGAAAAAAAGGAGAACAACGAGCGAAGGGTGTCTAAAAGGTGCACATTGATATGGAATAAGATTGCGATACCAAAGGTTCAAGTTACCGCGTGTAGAGTTATATATCACAAGATAGCAACGAAGTACGAGCTTGCAAGGAGAGGGTCGCTCCCACCAAACAAGTCGTTAACATGTGTGCTATATGGGGGTGCAGAGGAAACTATTGATCACTTGTTCGTGGAATGTCAAAGATCATGGGAGCTCTGGAGTGGTTGTTTGGCTTAGTTAGGATTTCAGGCAATCATCTCTAATCAAGTTAATTACAAAAAAAAATTCTCAGTTTTTTGTGTTGATTAAAGGAAGACGAAGACGATCGATGATGGCGGCAGTATGAGAATATGTTGTTTGGTCTATGTGGAAGATTAGAAATTAGATTATCTTTAAGAATGAAAAGTGGAACAAGGAAAAATTGTTGGGAGACATAAAAGCTCTTGTATGAAATTGGATAATTGGTAAGTGGTAGCAGGTGTGTTTAGACAAAATTTTAAATTATGGAGCTCTATTGGTGAGGCATTGCTAATACCTTTCTTATTAATAATATGTTTTTCTTTTCCTAAATATATATATATATATTACTACTTCATTTAAAATCTTGAACTCTCTGTTGTTATTATTGATTTTAATTACATAAACAATGAATAAAAAGTCACGATCAGGAGTTGATCTATTCATTAGTTGCACGCAAGCCCAAATTTTTTATTGTTATATATGTATATTTTTAAGGTTTATTACGATATTAATTCTCCAAAAAAATTTATGAGTATATAAAATATATTATTTTGAAAATTTTATTTTTATAGCCCACCCAAAATTTTTTAGTATTATATATATATATTTTTAAGATCTATTACAATATTAATCCCCCAAAAAATTTTATGAGTATATAAAATATAGTGTTTTGAAAATTTTATTTTTGCAGTCCACCCAAATATAAATTCTTTTACGTCAGTATAATTCTTGTGGCTTGGCTGCTACAGATAATCGTCCACTCCTCTTTTAGGGAAAGAAAATTAAGACAGTAAAATATAATCTTAACCTCCTCATTTTAGAATTTCTAGACCCCATCTATACTTTTATTAAGATACCGGCATATATTATATTTGACCAACTCAATCATTAATACAATACCAAACAACCAATTTGTTTGCTTTGAAATTAAAATAAAATATAAAAAACAACTTGTGCATCTACTCATCCTTAATTCAATACCAAATATTAATAATATATTATTGTCAAGCGGCATGGTGAAGTTCTTAATTTAAAAATTTAATGACGTATAAACAGTAGTCGGTGACAAGTAGATTAATTTAAGGAGAGAATTGATAGGACTGAGTATATACCCTACCGACAGTTGAAAGAGTGTCCAAAAGAATAAATAGCCTACACAACTAAACTCCAACCTCTTCCACTACTTAATTTACTCATAAGTTTTTAATGTGCTTTCATTATTTCAAGGACTGAGATACTCTGACCTAATGTATGAGAAATTGTTGATCAATTAATGTTCCATTCTATCTTATCTCTATTAATAATAAGTCAATAAGTGTATAGTAGTTTGCTTGGGCCAAGACTTTTGCGAAAGTAGTTGGTCAAAGACAAAATTTAATGTTTTTTTTGCGTCTATTGTAAATTCAAATTCCTTTCCACAGGGAATCTGATTGTGTAGTGTTAGATGATTATCCCTCTATTCATGCAAATAATTTTAATAATTAATCACGAACTTACGTGTGTTAACATAGTAGTAGTGAGATTAATGTTCAAGATAGTAATTCAATTTTTTTTAAATACGTCTAACTTAAAATCAGCGTATTAGCCTAATCAAGTTTATGGTTAATTAATGTGTTTTATGTCTTAGTGACTTACTGACTTTAATCCAGAAGTTAATTTTATCTGAGTTATCTGAGGAGATAATACTTGCAACTTTGTCCGCGAAAATTTTGTTTTATCAGATCGTTTTATCTAAATGATGCACTTTGTCGTCTCGACCCAACTACCTACAATTAATTTCATCGTACGCCGATCATGTTTTTTTCATTTGATAATTTTTGGGTTCGTCATGATTTTTGGACACAAAAAAAAATAGTATGCCAATATAAATTATGTATTAGTAATTGATATTTCAGAAAGAAAAAACAGTCGTAACAAATTTAAAGATATGATTTCATTAACTAATAAGTCAACGTCATTTCTTAACTGCTTAATCTCCAATTTGAACCTATTTGACTTGTGGCAGATTTACGATCTTGCCACTGTAGCAAAATAAACCAATACTAAATGTTAATGTTTCATGGGCCAACCAGTTTGTATATTGAGGCTAGCCCATTACACTGAGGCCCAATACTTTTTCATATATTAGGCTTACCTATATTTTTTTACATTTGCTATAAGATGATGTCAATAAATTGTTATAAAACCATTCGCTTTTTCAAAATCATTTGTAATTAATTATACCAACCCTCAAATATACCCATAATGGTATACTGATACTCAATATGTTTTTCTATTTGAAAAATGAAAGAATAAAATAAATCTTTATGGTAGTGTGAGACCAAAGAAGTATATGTTTTTGTATTTTAAAAGATTAACTAATAAAATAAATGAATTTATATGGGTTCCTTCTATAAAATAAAATAATCTAGAAGGAAAACTCTCTCTACAAAAGTAGAAAAATCCCAAATTTCCAAGGCAATATTGAGAGTCAAAATTCTACAACCTAACCGAGAAAACGGAAACTTCCGTAACCCCCAAAACTTTACGCGCCTTTAGCTGCCACGTCATCATTTATTCTACTCAATTAACTACAATCTCAAAACCATATGTTGATTTGTCCGTTTAATTAACGACGACTTTTTCTAACCTTCGATCACCATTTTTTTTCTCTTTTGTTCAGATGGGATCAAATTATCTGTAATACACAGGAGAAATCTGAATAAAATCCCCAAATTAAAAAGCAAGCTCTTCTCCTGTTCAAGGATTCATTGATCGATAGCAAACAAATACGAGAAATATGGAAAAGATGAGGAATGTATTGAAGCCGAAGCCTAATCCTCAGCAATTACTCAGAGATTGGCAGCGTCGCCTCCGCCAAGAGTGTCGCAATATCGAACGCCAAATTCGAGGTCGTTACTTAGCTCCTGTTTGTTTATTTTTTATTATTAATTGGATTGTTGTTAACGTAATTGATGAGATTGTTGGTTTCTTTGATTAGATATACAGAGAGAGGAGAAGAACGTGCAAAAATCGATCAAAGAGGCGGCCAAGAGAAACGACATGGGTTCTGCCAAGGCACTCTTATTAAAATTCAATCTATTAATGTGCTTGATTTATTCCGGTATTTTGACAATTTGAGATAATAATGGGGGCATGAATATGATTAGCTCAGAATTGGTTGTCTCGGGATATTTTGTAGTTCTGTGCTGAATTTGTTTATTTTTGTCTTAGTACACAATTTTTGGATTCTTCTATTAATTTTGCATCATGTGATAAATAATTGATCTCCTTGTTTGGAAGATACTGCTGAATTTGCGTGATCATGATTAGTCTAATTGTTGATTCCTGATTAGAAGGCAAGTGTGCATTGTAGTTCTTTTACTATAATAATTAAGAAGGCAAGTGTGCATTACTTGATTAATGGCCTCGAAAGTGTAGACATCTTAAGTGGATTTTGCATTGTAGGCAGTAATTCAAGAAAATATGAACACTTCATGTTCAAAGGATATTAGGAATTGTATTACTAGGGATTGTTTTGCTTGTTCATAAGCCTCAGTACCCAAACTTCACTTAGTTCACAATTAAATGAGTCGAGGTTAGCAGATACAGTTCACTGAGTATCAAGGCACTCATTTATTGGGCATCTTAACGTAGTCAATGATTTCATGTGTCGTCAAGGATCATTGGGATATCCAACATGAGTTGCAGTTACTGACATTTGTTGGTATGGAATCTTTAGGTGGGAATAAGAATGTAAATAGTTTTATCTCAATCAGTCAAATTTTCTAGTTACAAAGTTTTCATTTTGGTTGTATTTGTTCTTGACTACTAATACCTAGTCTTGATCCTTTTAAGGGTGATAAATTGGCGTAGTCAAAATAAGGCTTACTTTTTACTAGTTTGGAGATATGTCCAATTTGTCATTGTAGGCTATGTGTGTTCTTTATACTGAAAGAAGCTTCAAGTAATGTAATTGATATTCTGATTGCTGCTTTGATCATTGTCATAACAGGCACTAGCCAAAGAAATTGTGAGATCTAGGAAGACTGTGAACCGGCTCTATGAAAATAAAGCACAGTTGAATTCAATCTCAATGCATCTAGGAGAAACTGTTGGTATGATCCAGTTCATTTCATTTCACTTTTCTTTTTACCCTTGCATGCTATAAATGGACCATAACATCTGATTATCACCGCCCATCTTGCATTCTTCTCTGAAGTCTTTCTATTTATGAAGTGACAGTTTCTTTTCCCTTAAATTCACCAAATAAGGAAAAAGCATGATGATTTTATAGTAAAAGAACACTTTATTTGATATCCTCTCTCCATGAAGTTGTGGTTTTTTAAACAATTTGTGATTCTGATATACAGCTATCTCTCGCACGGTGGGGCATTTATCCAAAAGTGCTGAAGTCATGAAGCTTGTTAATAATCTAATGAAGGCTTCAGAAGTTGCTGTAACCATGCAAGAATTCAGTAAAGAAATGACGAAGGTAAAGACTGAATGCGGTTAATGTTACTTTTTCTTTTGCGCCTGAACTTATCGCACACTTGAGCCTTTCTCAATAGAAGATTGAACTTCGAGGTCTAGTCAAGCTCAATGCCATTGAAGCTCGTAAGACAAGATTAAGATAGAGTTAGCTATGTTACAGGGCAACTTGTAGTTCTAATTTTCTAGATTGTGTTCCAAATTGTTTTGGTTTTGGTCTAGCCGGTCTACTTAGCAACCAAGCAGCCTAGGTGTCCCTAAGCTGATATTCGAAATCGAAATTGATGGTTCTTCTTTTTTACAGAAAGATGGTATAGTTTGGATATTCATAGTATAGATGGTCAGCATTGCATCAAAACTACACTACAAGACAATGGAAAAAAGTTGATCACCGCTGTCCATTAGGAATTGTGATCGAAGCTCCCTATTATATGTTGACATAAATTTCTGTTTTCATAGATAAATTAGGTACTTTGAGTGTTAGGCATTGATGATGTATTATGCAATTTTAGGCTGGTATAATTGAAGAGATGATGAATGAAACATTGGACGATGCACTAGATTCGGAAGATCTTGAAGAGGAGACAGAAGAAGAAATAGACAAGGTATTAGCAGCAATTGCGGGTGAGACAGCTGCGCAACTTCCTGAAACAGTTAGGAAAGCGAAGCTCAAGCAGCCTGCAACTAGTGAAGATGCAGAGGTATGTTTAAACTTGTCACAATAGCTTGGTTGTTAACCCCATTGTCCGTAATTAAACCTTTTTTGAGTCATTTTATGAACTTGTAGGAGAATGTTGATGACGAGGAAGAGCTAGAGGAGATGAGGGCTCGTCTTGCAAGAGTCCGGTCATAACTTCTCCATTTTTTTTATATTTATTTCTTCCATTGCCGGAGGTTGTTGGTTCACACAAAATGGTAGATTTGTAATATCTGTATTTAGTTCTCATGTATCATAACCTTATTTTTGTATTATAATCATATAACCTCACTGTTTCACTATAAACTTCTAGTCATGAATAATCTTAATCTCAACTGCACCAATATGGTATCAGATTCTATCACATTCAATAGCCTTATTATTGTATTATTGGTTTATTGAACTGCCATCCAATATGCAACATTGTCAACAGATAGCGTTGGACGTTGAATCGTCAATGCGCGTGAGGAGGCGTCTCCATTCCCTAAGAAGGCGTTTTTAGCCCAATATCCAAATGTAATATTTCAACTTTAAATTTTGCAAATAAATGAACTTGTTAAGAGACTAAGAGTGGACCTATTTCTTTCTACCCCAATCTAATTATCATATCATGGTCATCATTTTGAGTAATGGGCCATAATAAAATAATGTTGAACTCGAGTGGGCTTTAAGAATATAATGGACCGGGTAGTTGAGAGTAAATGCACTCAAAAGTATCCAATATTAAAATGACGCATGATTAATCAAGAAATATTTTGTCACGAGCTGAAAAAGGGTCACAAGCATGACCCAGAGTTGTAAATTGAATCGAATCTAACTATAACAACATATGATGAAACCTAATTACGCTGCATAATAGTATGAAATATATTTGTTTGACTAAGGGCTGGAAACCAAAAAGCCCAACCGTAATGAGACTTGAGACGGACTGATGTTGATGGGATTGATAAGGTAATACTAATACTGTTGTAATATTACTATTTCATCCAAAATTCTATGATATTCATCATTACATCTCATCGATTTCTCAATATTTTGTCGCCTAGTAAACCCATAGCCACTAGTATCTTTTATCTTGATGTTATTTGTTCGAGTAAAATTTATTTATTCAAGCGATTAGCAGTTTTTTCCTCTTTCATATTATCATAATTATCGTACAACTTATTTTGTAGGTTCAACTTCTAGTGGTAGCCCCAAATGAGATCGTTATACAACAGTTTAATTTTTTATCCAAGCTCCATTTTAATACTAGTCCCTAAATCTTGAAAAAAATATAAAAAAATCACATACTACTAATAGTTCACTTTTCAGAAGAAAAAGCAAAGCATTGTGTACCTGGTCATCTTTTTATTGTTGTATCTATTCCTATTTAGCTTTCGTTTAAAGCCCAAAAAGAAAAGACTAGGTAATTATAAATTCTGGCTCTTCTGTATAAAAAAAAGTTGCTGAAGCTTAAGAAATGGTTGGATTGGACCCGGCCCGAATATTGACCGGGTTTGGGTCTCTGGCAATTGCAGACAACAAGACGACACGTTTCGAACGGGGATTTAGTCTAACAAACACACACTCGCACAACTATGGTCTTAAAAAAACTATGTGCAGCTTTAACACGCAACATATATATATGTATATTATATATATCACACTCAGTGAGTCACTCACCCAGTCAGTCCTACCCATGTTTTTTTGTTTTCTGATCTCACCAAATCGACCACTCTATTTGTAATAAAGCAGAAAATGAATTGAAGTTAGATTCTGACTAACCATCACTCTATGCACGAACCCTATTTGCAGTAGCCACTACGGCTTTTCACTTCTGCTCATATATAAATATTTTTGCGCATCAGGAATATTAAACAGATTAAATTTTAATCTAAATTAATAATTAAGATTACAAAATTCTTCAAACTGCGCAAAATTGTTATTTATTGATGTGGAACAAGTGACGTACAACTGCATGATGATTGAAGATTATGAATTGAAAAAAGAGTAATAGTTAAAGAGTGATGGAATTGAAACGAACATAATTTTTGACTTCAGACTCGTAATCTCTATAAAAACTTCTTTCCAAAAGCAAAATAGCGAGACGAATATGACGCGTTACTTTGCCGTGACGTATGGACTCCGAACTCAAATTCAGTCGTTATCCAATTCATTTAATTATTTTAGATTAGTTTATGTTATTTTATTTTAATCTCGCTTTAATTATTACTCATGTTTAGAAATTCCGTTTCCTATTAGATTTGGGATTTATTTAGGTTTATAATAGTATGTTTGATGAGTTGGGTGACACCTTCAACATTTTCTAAATAAAACTTCCACATTATAATTATGAGACTAATTAAAAGTGAACTCAAAAGTAGTTTTTTGGTGAATTAATTTAAATTTTTTAATCGCGGACGATTTTAAAAAATTATAGCGTTAATTAATATTAATGCTATAATAGTTGAAAATAGACGATGGTCAAATTGAATTTTCATGGCTAATAATCGTTTTATACATGAAATAGTAAATTGAGAAGAAAAAAGAAATCAAACTTAGTTTGCCAACCGTTGATTTAAGTAAGAACTAAGCAAATCATAAATACTAATATTAGCTGTGCCAAAGTCAATGGAAGCGAGGACACTTGTCTCCTTTCCAGAAATAGTTTATTTGATCGTACAATTTTATTAATTCATTAGATATTAAGTACTTTTCCTAACTAATTTTGATTTTAATTAAGTGTTTTACTAACATAAGATTCGATGTTTCGCAAGAGACGACAAATATTAAGGATATAATAACTATAAAACGCAAAGTTAAAATATTGTTTTTGTAGTAAAAAGTCGTTGTTTGAAGAACACTTCTCGTCTGTTTTTCTCACAATTCGTGGTTTTCTCTGCGTTTTCATATCGAGGACATATATACGTGTTCACATAATACAATATTTTAAATCAATTGGTACTAATTCTAGCCATGCATGTCACTTCAATACATATACTATATGATACAACAAAAATATTTTTAGGGACTAACATTTTCAAATTCAAGCAATTATTGACAATAATGCTACATATAAAAGCAAGGATATAATTAAAGTCAACGCAAACTTAATTTAAGGATATCATGAGTGTTGTTTGTTACAATTATATAGTTATTGCATGCAGACTTCTTTGAGATTGTGTAGGTGTTGGCATTCACATATAAAGTTAATTAATATGTTTTGAAAGTAATTAGTGTTTATTATTTGTCATTAATTAATTAGGGGGGTGGCCTTAATGATCAGCCCCTTATTTCGATTCAAGGTTTCCATTGAACCTAACATCGTACTAATTAATATTTCAAGTTGAAATAAAGTAGCTGTTTTGTAAAAAGAGCTTTCGTTTCTGGAATCATTAATTATTTAAATCTTCATAATTAACCTGATAATATATAGTCTTAATTAACGACAACAGGTCCTAAGGTGAAGAATTGATTCCATGGCCTTTTACTTTTTGTGTTTACATTTGATATTTAAATTCTAAAAGTTAATAAGTCATAAATTGTCGCCGAGTTTACACACAATTAGAAAACTTAGCATATACGACTAAAAGTTTAATTAGTAGTATAATATTGTAGATTATAGATATAAAAAAAAGTGTCATTTAATTTGATCTAATTAAGACAACGACGCTTTAATTTGTTTTCTATCACCTCAATTCATTTGACTCCAACTTGATTTGAGAGAGACATAGATAGTATAATTACATGCGTTTTTATTTTTATTATGTTTAAAGTAACAAAACTTTATAAGTGGGGTTAATCTTTTGAGACATATATGCATCTGGAAATTGTGACTTATCATATTCATACAATCTTGACTTATCATGTTCATACAAAGGAAAATACATAATTGCAATTTGAATTAATTCATATTTTTGAAGAGTATTTAATTACCAACATTCTAGAACAAAAGAAACACTAATAAATAGTAAAATCTTAAAGCTGAATTTGAGAAAGAATAAGTAGCTAGGAGGTGAGGGGTAGTATATTGATATGTGATAATGGGTAAAACTACCCATTTTGCAAAATGTGCATGTATAAAATACTCAAAACTTAATGTATATGTAGAAATTATCCACTTTTAATAAAAAATATAAGATTTTCTTACATTTCTCAACCATTTGAAGATATTTTGGCCAAAACATCAGGTATTCACTCATTAATTTGTATTTTATTCGGTAGAAATAGACAACCGCTCACACAAGAACAACCACCGGTGGTGTCATAACCACCGGTTGTTGATATTTCTTTAGGTTGTGCCACCGGTTATCATGCCAAATGGGTGGAAACTGGTGGTGTCATAACCACCGGTGGTTGATATTTCTTTAGGTTGTGCCACCGGTTGTCATGCAAAATGGGTGGAAACAATACCGGTAGTCCTTTTCCCACCGGTGGATAATATATATTCATTTTGTGCCACCGGTTGTCAGTTATACGTGCTCCATAAATAATCTACACATATAATACATTACAATCGGTGGCACAACATGCATATATATCATCCACCAGTGGTAAAATAATCAAATTGATCAAAAGTTTCCAATTTAAAAAAAAAAGTGGATATTTTTTACATATGTATTTAGTCTTTAGGTATATTATACATGTTTCATTAACAAATTTGGTATTATTAATTTTCTCCCTATTAATATTAACATTAATATTAATAGTATTAATTAGTCAGTAGCAGCTATGACAATTCGATCAAAAAAGGTATGGAGATACATAGATGTATTAATTAATGTGCATTGATAAGTCAATCCAAAAGGAAAAGGGCACCTGATCATGATCTGATCTGGTAAAATGAGATCAATGCATCTACATATATGTAACTATAGATAGCTATAGCATCTACCTCACATCTATAACAACTTAGGGTCATCATTAGTCCTATTACTGTAGATTAATTATAAATAATCAACCAGTAATACTATTGTTTACCAATTTTAATGATGTTTTTGGTGTATGTACAAATCTACTATTGATAAAAAAAAAATTGGTCTTTTTATGTGCTCAAAGTACGAAGGCTTTAATCTTTCCCTTAATTAATCATGATTGCTGCAGATCTTGTTGTCAGTATTACTCGTAGTACTGCATACTACGATTTCTACGATATGTATCAGTATTATCTTCTATTGTCGATTTTGAATTTATAGATATTATTTTAAAGTGGAGAAACAGCTGTACTGTAAGTTGCTTAATTTTGTAAATGGCAATTAATTATTTTTATTCATGTATTGTGTAAAACTTTTATATCTATACTTTTCATATCAGTGATATTTAATTACATCATAAAATTTATATTTGTACGTAGAGGTGCACACAACATTTGTTAATGATGATTGTATATACATGTAAATTAATACAATTCCCTATAAATAACATACTGTTATACCCGATCTTGATAGATGTATACGGTTCATTTTACACGAGATAGCTTTAATAATGTGGAACAAGTATAATGATTTAAGAATTGCCAAAATTGAAGTTATCGGCTTATTTCAAACTGACATAATTTTTGACTTAGAATGTAATTTTTTTATTAAAACATATTTCTGTAAGCAAAATGGCAAAATCGACAAAACACACAATTTTGATATGATGTATAGATTTTTGAACCCAAATTTAATCGATATCTACTCCTAGTCCGTTTAGTCATTTTATTAATTTAAATATTTTTTAATATTTTATTTAATATTCAATTTGTTATCTAGTTAAGATAAGATTAGTTATTTTGTTCAGTATCATTTAACCACCAACGATTTAAATGTGACATTAATTTAATTTAATCAACAATAAATCGTAGCTCATGAATTTTGGTTAGCTGGAAAGTTCAATGAGTTTCATAAACAATAGTAACTCGATGCATGGATTAAACTAGTATTAATAGTTATTGTCGTATATGGTTTTGCAACAGTAGCGCCATTGACTTGGTTGATCTTGATTGCAATTAAATTAAAATATGAGTGTAAATAAAACTGTTGGAATCTTGAAAAACAAGAAAGAGACTGGGCATGAAATTCATGCAAATTATCAATTAATATATATAATTTGTGTATAAAGCTTAATTAATTTTACCCTTTCTGGCGCAGCCAATAAATGGAAAAGTATGATGGATAAAAGTATCTAAAACATCATTTATTTTTAAAAGGTCAAAACATCATTTATAAAAAATTGGAGGGAGTACCAAATAAGCCTAATCAGCAATGTTAGTTTGACTTGTAATCATCATAAATTTATGACTTTACTACTGTTTCCTAATCTCCCTCCTTCCTTCCTTCCATATCAATAAAAAGCCTAAAGCTAACACAGACAGACATCAACACACCAAGTCAAATTATAGGAGAGATATATAGAAGAGAGAAGTTTCTCTATTCCTGCATATATAACTAGATAGATAGATATATGCACCAAATTACTATATAACTTAGAGAGAGAGAGAGAGATGGGAAGAGCTCCTTGCTGTGATAAAGCAAATGTGAAGAAAGGGCCATGGTCTCCTGAAGAAGATGCAAAACTTAAAGAGTTTATGGAGAAATATGGCACCGGTGGTAACTGGATCGCTCTTCCTCAAAAAGCTGGTAACTTCCTCCTTCTATACATTCATATATATATAAAGAAAAACCCATATGTATTTCTTGATTGATATTGGTAGTGATGGGATTTGTGTGGAAATTTAGGTCTGAAAAGGTGTGGGAAGAGCTGCAGATTGAGATGGCTTAATTATCTGAGACCTAACATTAAACATGGCGAATTTTCTGATGAAGAAGACAGAATTATTTGCACACTCTATGCCAGCATCGGAAGCAGGTATCTTTCTCTTTCTATATATACTCCAAATCCTCCTCTTTCATTCTCGATCATCTCCATCGATCTCTCTGTGCGTGTTGGTGGTGTCAGTTGTGTAGAGTTTAAACCTGCGATATCTGTTTATGGAAAGCAAGTAGAGACTTAATTACATTCTACTGAACTGAACACAACACCCCTTTAATTTCTTTTGTTTCTTCTTCTGCTAAACTTAACCAAAGACTAGAGAAGAATCAGAAAGAGCCATGAAAAAGGAAAGAGAGCAAATTCAACTCTATATATGTTTCTGCACAATTTTACATGCACGTCAATTTTGACTTGCCTTTTTCTGCAAAGATAAATTTAAACAAGGAAATGGAAAAATGCAGGTGGTCGATCATAGCAGGCCAGTTACCGGGAAGAACCGACAACGACATCAAGAACTACTGGAACACCAAGCTCAAGAAGAAATTAATGGGGATGATGATTCCTTCTACTTCCCCCCTCACTAAATACTCACACCCACCATTTTCAAACACCTTTCAAACTCATCTCCAACCTCTTTCTCTCTCAACAGTATCGCAGTTGTACAGAGATTACAACTCCTTGTACCTTCAAGCTGCTAAAATCCACCCAACCCCACAAAATCTTCTCTACTCAAACAATTCCGACGGTAATTTCTCACTCACCACCACCACCAGCACAACCCCATCTCAGTATCCTTATTTTCCGCCAAGTCAAGAGGGCTTCGGCGATTTGCAGTACAGTTTCAATGGAAAGGAAAGCAATAACATGCTGGTGTTCGGTGGTAATGAAGCGAGCTGTTCTTCCTCTGATGGGAGCTGCAGCAAGGATCACGTGAAGCAGGAAGAAATCGCATGCGGTTTTCAAGGCCTTTACAGCGGATTCGATCGAGAAAATCACAAGTTCATGCTTCATAACAGTGGCAATGCATTTGTGGAAGAAAAGCAGAATGGGATGTTGGGAAGCAGCAGCCAGTTGCAGCAGCTGCAGTCTGATATGGAACAAGTTAAGCAGCTAATTAGCAGTGGTAACAACAACGTTGGCAATGGCAGCACCAGTTTCGTCTTCAATCATGATGAGAGAGAGATGTATTACTTTTAGGTAAAGGGAGAGATAAATTTGAGTGTAAGTACAATCTGAAAGATTTGAAGGGGCATGGCATGGTGAGGTGGGGAAGCAGTCACAGTGAAGATTCAGATTGAAATCATTAAAAAAAGCAATGCAAAAAAAGAGGAGTTTGATCAGTTTATGGGGTTTTGTGTTGTGATGAAAATTTCATGAAATGAAAAGGAAAAAAATGGGCCTTCTTTTGTTGGCAGTACATAGTAATATCTTTAATACTATTTCCTTTGTCCTTTCTTATGAGAAAATAGTGTGGTTTCTCTGTTTCCATTATTATTTTTGTCAACGAAACAAATATATTTTATTTGATCTCTTATATATATATATATATCCAAGTCTATCACCATTGCTAAAAACAACAAAGCCTCTGTTGTTGTCTCACTTAAAATTAGGTATACAAACTATCAACAACTGAAAAAAATTTATACAAATAAAATAAAATTGTTTACACCTTGAGCTAATTAAGTCTATATATATAATTGTGATTATGGCATCCAAATTACCTAATATTCCGTACAGACTTACTTGGAAAAAATAAATTAAAATAAAGCTCATATTATTGTTGCATGATCAATATGTAATTCCAGAGGTAAAAGTACGAAGTGATAGCCAGGCAGTGCAGACACATAAAGTGTTTTAGTAGGGGCTAAGTTTCTATATATGAAGTTCAATATAAAATTTTCTACAACTCCAATTTATAGCAGGAGGTTTTACATAATTATTCATAAAACTAACGATAATTTTACAATTTTATAAGTATAATAAAGATATAAAAAAAATAGTAGGGGTAAAGCCCCCTCTTGACCATGAGCGGATCCACCACTGGAGCCCGTGTAGAGTCACGGATAAAGAGTAGCTCAACTTCAATGCGGATGAATACATGAATGAACCGAAGCACAGCGAAATGAGAGGAATCCCAAGAATATGCAGGTATGTGACTATATATTTGAATTGATATGAGTTACTATCCATGTGCATCTTCTTTTTTGGTTGCACTTAATTTCATGAAAATTTAAAATTAAGTGTAGTTGATTTTTGAATAGAATTGAGATGAGTGTTAGAGTTAAGTTTCTAATATTTGAGCTACCAAGGAATAGAAAATACCGAGTACTTTTTTTCTATGCAGCCCTAATTAATAATCTGATTAATTAAACGTCGTTATTAACAATTAAAAGAAGGCCATAGTTGTTCTTCTATCTTCTCTTGGACTCTGCTAAAATTCTTGATCAAATTCATCCCAATTTTCTTAATAAATAGCTTTTTCTTAAGAAGACTTAAATTAATAAACTGTACCGACTACTTAAATATATGCATTTGCTTGAATTATTCTATTATTTTTCTGTGATGCTGCAGATCCACTTTATTAATTTATTGAATGAGTCTGTTAGTCCGAAACCCAATATAGAACTTGAACCCAATAAATTAATTTAATACTACTATAATATATCTATTAATATGTTTGTTATATCATCGAAAAGGACAGCAAAAAAAATCACAATCTTAGTCTTATTTGAAGTGCCCTTATAATATATGAAGGATATAAAAATGAGGCACATACATAACTAGTGTACGTGCATGTTGTGATAATTAATTAATTAAAATAAAATAAATAAGTAATGACATTTTCATTTTTGAAAATTAGGAAACAGCTACGACGTCGTTGCTGTGTTTTTGGACGCCTATCACGGCAACTCCTAATGGTCTCAATGATTTGATTGGTTAATGATTGACCAATGTCTTATTATTAGTACAAAACATTGAGTGGGTCCTATTTAGAGTTGACTCTTGCTTAGCTCTATCAGCTTAGGTAAGCTAAATATTAGTCATGATTTTTTATATTTCATGAAAATTTTGGGTTTCTTGAGACAGCAAGCAACTTAATTATATATATTTTCATTTTCATTTTTCTGTTTTTTTGTTTCTCATAGAAGAGCAATGAGTCAAACATTAACTGTTACAACATTTCAATCATAAGAGTTGTTACATAATTGCTGTAACCTTTTAGATAATATTTTTGATGGTGGATTCTTTAATTACTTAATGAGGTTGTAGATTTGATGTACTCACAAATTACATGATAGATCATTTTAATTATTTCACGACTCCTCGTTAAAACTGTGAATATTTTATTGACTTTTTAGAATATAAATAATAAAATATATAATTCAAAACTCAACTGTAAACTATAAGCACCTACTACTACTAATTATGTTTACAGTCTGTCACTAGAAATTAAATCTAGGTTGTTTTCTCAACTACCAAAAGAAATTAAGGCCATTGCATGCCATGGATCTAACTATCACTTTCAGGAACTGAAAATTTTTAGCCAGGTATATATCATGTGCATATATAGTGAACCTTCAAATCATAGTTACACCTACAAATTAAAATTAATAAGGGCCTAAATAGAAGGTAGAAGGAGTATTTATAAGGATCTATCTCTATCTAGTGCACTATATAATTTTTCAAATTTTAAAGTTAATATATGAAATGTGTAAATTAAAATGTATTAATATGCTATACGTTACTCCCTCTGTTTTTTAATAAGTGTCCAATTTTACTAAGTCACACATATCAATAAAATGAAAATTTTACTTATATACCCTTTTATTGAATAGCATAATAAATATATTCACACAAATAATATCAAATTCCAATAAGTATTAAATAAGGACAAAATTGAAAGATTGTCATAAATATATTATAGAATTTTGAAATAGGACACTTATTTAGAAATAAGTAAAAAAGTAAAATATGACACTTAAAAAAAACGGAGGGAGTACATTATATGGGTTCATGCAATTAATGGTGACACGATTCCTTATTATTTTCGGCTCAATGAGTTTTTTGTTTTGACAATCATTAATAATATTTCTTCGTACTCGTATTCAAAAATTTCATAACACTACGATTAAAAAAATTATATATGATATATCTAAACAACGTAAAAAAAGAATGGTATAGTAGCTAGCTAGATAGATTATCAAAAGAATTTCGGAAGCTCAAATATAAACTAAAATGGCATGTTTAACTTGTAAGTAACTCCAAAAAAATTAATTAATTAAGTGATAATATATATCATCGACTTAATTAATAAAGTCTAAAGAATATAGTCGATCAACAAACAATGAAGTTTCCAGAACCAGTATCTGATGTCATGTCATGCATATATATATATATATATATATATATATATATGATGAATTCATTTAATTTGTTATCCAACTTTGATTGTTTTTTAATATTGTATGCAAATTATTAAGTTAGCATATATAATGTGAGGGAAGTACAACAGCAGACAGCAGCAAGAGAAAGAGATGATTCAATGCATTTAAATTTTTGGAGAATCCTTATCGGGAAACTAAGCCTCCAATTAACGAGGTGCAATATTATATATATTATGATCTCAAGATTGAATTCTGAGCCATCACACATTTATAAATTATTATCATGCAAATTTATTTAAGGGAAAATATATCTATGTATGGGGATCAACTCATCAGGATAAGCCCTGCATGTGATTTTTTAATTATCATCATATATAATTAGCAATGATATAACTTGTGGTTAATTATGAATGATTAAATCAATTGTAATAATGTTTATACGTTTCTAATATATATAATATGAACAATTTATTATTAATTGTTATAATATTTTAATGAATTCGTATATTTTTCGGCATAGGTACCATATTTAAACATGCTTAATTATAAATAAAATGACGTTCAAGTTCCAAATTCATGTGTATTATGCAAATGATCTTGGTATTTCTCATGCACACAAATACATCTATATATATATATATATTATAATATATTAATTATATTACATGTATGAATTGTAAGTTCAAAATTGTCGATTTGTCGTTTAAACTTGAAGTATTAAAAAAACAATGGGTTTAATCGGATGAATTCGATCCATTTAGCAGTGGCCTTTATTTAATTTTAGTTTGGCCGAATGTATAGTGGCATGCATATCTTACATAATCTTTGTCGTGACATATTAATTACATTTGAGTGTGTCAACAACGCTAACTTGTGCAGAATATAATAGTATATAATAATTTAGAAGAGATATATATACTGCACAAGTATACTTTTTGATACGCTTAATTTTCACTTTTACATATTTTTGTACTGCAAATTAACATGGCTTCTCGATTGTAATTAAGAGGGAAGACTAGCTAGCTTAATATAGTTGATTTATTAAAATCAATTTAGCTTGCTAGAAAACTCAATGCAATAAAGTCATGAACTACCAAAGTTCTCCGTATTCTCTATATCTTCATTTAGCTTATAGCCTTTGAAACAGCTGACAAAACAATTCAATCATGATCGTTGGTTTTAAATATAATTACCAAATATTATAATTTAATCTCAATGTTGGGAGTTGGGTTTATATTAATTTCTTAATATATTTTTTCTTGAGTAGGGAATGTCTTTTCAGGGTAACAAATGTCAAAAGACGTACGTGGGAAAATACTGACAATATATTATAGGACAGTAAAAGATAGGGATTTAAAAGAAGTTACGGTACTACATTATCTTTTGGTATGGAAATAAATAAATAAATGTATGTTATGGTAGTTGAAAAGAGATCGATCAAAACGACAGCAAACTTTGCTCATGGCAGAAGCATAAAATTTCTGCGCCTTCCCTATTTCTTTCATCCTTTCATCCATCAATATTATACTACTAATAAAGTACACCATGCATAGATTTCATCCATCCAATGGTTTTCCCACCACATGCTATTATTTTATAATTAATTTAATGACAATTTGACTTGATGATCGATAGTATTAGTACTTAGTAGGATAGGATAGGATGGCCCTATAGTTTTCTTTTAATCTCCAATCTCAACTACACCACCGGTGACTTTCATCAACAATTAGTGAATGATGTACAAAAAATCGTTGGTAGGAATTGAATTTTGATATACCAAATTGAAATATATTTTTTTTTAAATTCAACTTCATAGTAGAAGCTTTAGCATAATTATTCGTAAAAATATCATAATTTTACAATCATAAAAATTATATAAAAATAATTTAGTAGGGGGTGGATCCGCCTATGAACACCATATCCATCACACATTCACATATTAATATGGGTGTGTGGTACACAAAGTTACTCCATTTGTCCTGTTAATTACAACTTATTGTTCATTTTGAGTAAAAATTTGGATATGAGATGTTTTTTAGTTTTTATGTAATTGGTAAATATTAAACATTTATTGATAATCCTATACAAAAGTAAATGAGTCTAAACTATATCCAAATTAATGGGACTAAATCTAAATGAGACTAATCAAGTATTAGATGCCCCTATGTCCAAATTATACCATTTTACCGCCGAAAACAAGCTCTCTTATATCTGGGGTGTCTAAATTATTATTCCATTTCTTCTCCATTAATTAATTTTTAATTTCTCAACATTTCACCTTCCTCAAATAACTCCAATTTACACCAACAAGCCTACTAAAACGACACCATATTATGAAATTAAGCCTTAACCTGGTAAAGAAAACATGAATATTATTTATAAAATATTTTAATCTAATAAAATTAGACATCAAAATCCTTAATTAGCTCGAAATTGTATTAGTAGGATTTCATAACAAGCCAACTTTAGCTCAATTTTGATTTTAGATACGACTGGAAAAACATCTCTTAAAAAATTTAATAGTACAAAGATAATTATATTTTAATGTAATAATGAGCATTATTAATTTCATAAAGATGTTATGAAGATTATATTTAATGGGTTCGCATTCTAAAATTAAGGAGGAATAAGAATTGTATCATTCAAACAAATTTTTGGAATAATTAAAATTTATTAATAAAGTTATCATCATCACATAAAAAGTCTATACCCAATTATTTCTGTTTTTAGATATAATCTCTTTAATTTTTTTTCTGTGTGAAATATTGCAACTTTTATTTAGTGAAAAATGTTGGGTTCAATGTTGCTTTTATTGCTGTTGAATTATCTATATTTTCTTCTCATCGAAATCTATCTTTAAACAACTCTATATATCTTTTAACTTTATAATTTTGATGCTTAAAAATTAAATTCATTAGAAATTTTTTTTATACATACAATCTTTTTAGTTTTTCAACAATTTTATCTTTATTACTCCTTCAGTCCCACGAAAATAGTCCTTTTCTTTTTTACACGTAAATTAATACTTTATTTTATTTTTTTTTACTTTAATACTTTTGCTTTTTTTAATTATAAAATTTGTCAGAAATGGAATGTGACTACTTTCATTGGACGTTTAAATCGGGAAAGAGGGATTATATTGTTGGGAATGGGACGTAGGAAGTTTGTCTTAGGCCCTCAATTTTCGTGAACCGGCACTGCTCATCTGCACCTGAATCTATTAAAAGGATTTATGGGCTTATAAGAATTTTGTAAGAGGCTATGGTTGTTGAGTACATTAGAAATGGGCTGGGAAACAGTCCACATCCAGAGTAGACTTTTGTTCAACTCTCCAAAGTTAGCACATTCTAATTTCTCTCAAATTCACATCTAAGATGAAGTGAAGCTTTTTAATTAAGATGGATGCAGTATTTTTAATTTAATATTTTACCTAATTACTTATATTTGTTACTTAAACTAAGTCCATTTTATTGTCTGGCTTTACAACCTATTTGCTATTTAGACTACATTTCATGAGAAAAAATATGTAAAAGAAAAATATCACAATTTAATCTCTTATCAATCTGTCTTCTCATCTAATTCTCCCAAAATTCATCTTCATCTCTAATATAATTTCCATCACAATCTTTTCACTTCTAGTCAGTTCATGTCACACTTGTTTTTAATTACAGGAATACTGAGAATTGAATAAAAAGTTAATTTATGAGGGAAGTAGATAGTTTTACGAATTAAAATGACTTTACATTAGAAAATCAATATATATCTTGGGCATGCAGTTATTAAAATAGAAAATCAATTGAGGAATTAGCTTAATGTAAAGAGCAATATATATATATGGTTCCCAACAACATGTAACATGTGATATATATACCATATATGGAACATTATTAATTAGGCAATTACAGACATGAATGTAGTTTACATTTCTGGGATATCTAAGTCGTCTTAGGTTTCAAAAGCAGGCCATCCACACGTACTACGTAAAACAAGTTGAATTCGAGCATATCTTAATTCAAAGGGCTGAGAGAGAGAGAGAGAGAGATGTACCTTCTTAATTCATTGCATTGTTCATTTCTGTAGTTAAGGAAGGAGGGAGATATGTATATATATATGGAAGTCCAGAAATTAATTAGTATATCCCAAAATGATCTTCGCCTGCATTTGCATCAGCACCTTCCTCAGTTTATCCGCTTTCATGTCAAAAAACGCAGTCTCTGTGTGTGGGTGCGCGTGCAATGCAAGTGTAGTAGTAGTAGTATAATTTATTTTTTCTTTACATTCAAAATTATTAATTGTGCTGGTGAAAGAAGCTGCATTGACGATGAGAAACAAACAAAAACATAAAAAGTGTAACTAACTAACAAGTCCATTAAAAAGTAAGCGAACTGAAGAAGGTAGAAGAAGGTGCAGGTGCAAATGCAGGAAAAAGGCAATCATCTTGGCTTCTCGCAAAGAGAGAGAGATCTAGAGAGAGAGAAGATGTTGGATGCATTAAAGTTGCTACTGCATACATGTGTGATGTGTTTATATAAAAGAATTTGGCACGTGTGACTAGGAATTTCAATTGGTTTTTTCATGTTAATTTTATGAGTTCCTGCCTCATTTAATTCCAATTAATCCAACTAACTTTGTATGGCCTACAAATATACACTCTCCCTCCGTCCCATTAAAATGGTCACGTTTAATCAAAAAGTTGTTTCACTAAAATGGTCACGTTTGACCAAAAAACTCTCACAAATTTAATCAAACGTGGTCACTTTTAATGCGACTGAAAAAATAGTATATTTATAGTGGGACAGAGGAAATAATATATTTTCGATTTTTCGAACTAACTTATCAAATCACAAAATTTATGAAACAATCAATAATATATTAAAAAAAAAACTTTCATTGTATTTGTATAACACTATAACTATGTATATAAAATCATATGGAAAATTCTCAATCCTTTTTATAAATAATTTATTACTGGTTTAATCCATACTATTTTCACTTCAATTTATTTAGACTAAAACTCCTTTATTAAAAAAATTAATACTTCCTCCATCTCAATTAAGATGAGTCATTTCGTTTGGACATGATAACTAAGGAGAGTATGTTTAGAGTTAAAAAGAGTATAAAGTAATGATAGAAATATATATTGTTTAAACGCCTCAACTTAATTTGGACAGTTCAAAATAGTATACGCCCTAATTGGAACGGAGGGAGTACTAACTTTTTTTTTATTTTAACCGGTTTGGCTGAGCATCAAATTTTACTCTCTTTCTATAAAGATGTTCAAAAGAATTGTAACCGTAGAAATCAAATAGGAATTGAATTGTAAGCGTTCTCAACAGTTCGGTTTCGAATCATAACCGTGTAGGTAACAATTCGGTTTCGATTCTAAATATTCTTAATCATGAACTATCGGTGCCCAACTGATGATCTATTAGTTTCTCAACATTTATTTTAATAGATTTTTTATATTTCGAATTTATTTTTATCTTTTATATTGTATAAAATCATTGTTTAAAACTTATAAAATTATATTTTATCTCGAAAATTCATGTAAAAGTACACATTTTTAAAGGTGGTTCTAAAAGAACCGACAATTTAGAACATAGACTGACGGTTCAAAATCGAAACAATCTTGAACGGTTTCAGTTCTAAACCATGAAATGTAGTAACCACAGTTCGGTTAAGATTTCAAAATAATGGCACTACAAAAAAAGAATTTTATAGTAACGGAATTGTTGTTCAATTTTTAATAATGAAATTAGTGATGAAATAATCCGTTATTAAAATATAGTAACGGAATTTTCGTTACAATTCCATTACTAAAACTGAAGAAACCATTTTAGAAACGAAAATTCCGTTACAATTTCGTTGTTATATAGTAACATAATATATTACGTTGTTCAAATTTTTTTAGCAACCATCGATATTACTATGGATAAATCCGTTACTAATATTTTTAGTAACGGAAAAATTCTATTGCTAAATAATTTTTTTTTGTAGTGAACCGTAAATCAAGAACGAACCGTAATGTGTATTTTAATTTTGTGTAAAAGTGTGTAAAGAGTAGAGCGTGAATTTACTTAATTTATTATTTTTAAATAATTATATGTAATGAGTAAAAAAAATTATTTATTACTATAAATAAAAAATTTGAAAGTTTTTTTTTTCACTTATATAGCAAAATTTTAAAAACTTTGATGAAGAGTAGAGAGATAGAGAAATTGATATTTCTACGAGTGTCACTAGTTTCCACAAATGTCAAGAGTTGGCATAATAACATCAAGGATTTGTGGTCCTTTTTTATCAGCGTTTGTCGTTTCCTTCCTTTTTTTTTCCTTGCTCCTCTTTTAGTGATCTACACTTCTTTCTACACACTTCTTTTTCCAACCCAACAAACCATTTTCATTATCTTTTACATTTAGTTTATTCGTACATAATTAATCATAGAATCAAAGGAAAATTTTAACATTCCCAACAATATTTGTATACATAATTTAAAATTATTCATATCACATAATATTGAATAATAAATTATACTTATTGTTTATGTAAGGTAGTATATAATATATAGATAATCTGGTGAAAAGCACTTAATATGAAATATTGATAGATTGCAGAACCCAATAAAAGTTCAATGCACACATCGAATTATCAGAACTTGAAACCTACACACGTAATAAAGTTGTTCTATTGATATTACTTGAAATGAAGGAGTGCACATATATCATTAAAAGTAATTGTATATAGTACATCTATTGTTATAAGATGTATTTTCGAAGTGAATACCTGATCAAGAAAAAACATTGTTTACTTGAAGACAAAAGTGAATTAATTCTCCAAAAAAGGTAGCCCACACTTAACGTTGTCGCTATTACGCAACTTTTTTTCTTATGAAATATTCGCTCATCACCATATAAATTATTGTAGGATCATATCATTGAATCGAATAAGTTCTCGTACGTTTTCTTTTCTGGAATTTAGGCAAGTCGCGTATTTTCATATCTCAATTTTTAATCTATTAAACTCTAAGAACAATATATATATACACACACATCAATTATATGCTTAGGTATATAATTTCCCTCAAGTAATAAAGCAACTGCATCTTAACAAGAAAAGGAAAACATGACGAGACGAGCTCGATAATTTATAGAATGAAAATTGATGTGGCTTGCTTTTGTCCTGAAATTTAGAGAAATTAATGTCACGTGGCCAAAGTTATTAAATTTATGCTCTCAATGTATTATATTATTCCAATTTTTGTTGCATCGAAGTTGTGTTAATTTTTTTTGTGACAAGTAGTAATGGGAATAGGATGAGTGATTCAAGTGAAGGCAACAGTGCAAATATAGTGAGGAAAGAAACAATCGAAAGGGTCAAGATAAAAGAAAGCGACGAAGCATGATGTGAGAGGCATTACCATATATATCCCCATTCACATATATACAATATTTACCAAAAGAAGTAAAAAAGAAACGCAGAGAGAGAGAGTAAGAGAGAGAGAGAGAGGTGGTTTCTCAAGTACACGTGGTCCAACATCTAGTAGCATAGCCCACGTGACGGAGAAGCGATTCGTCACGTGGGCTTTTGTCGCTCAACTAAGCAGTCGCTGTCACGTGGAGAACAACATCGAGTTTTGGCTTTGCCCTTTTGCTGCACATTGCTCACTGCTCACTAGGGTGACAACTCTCCGTTTCGGAAAAATATTAAACAAACGCTTTCGGTTTCGGTCCTGATCCTAATCGAAATTTCAGGACTATCGAGTCACGAAAGTAAAAAAGTTTAAGTTTCGATTCCGAAAAAAATGTTATGATCAATTCCGAATGATCCCGAAATTTTGATTGGAATCAAATTTCTCTAATTTTAAAACTAATTTCGAAAAATCGAGTCCGAAAATTTTTAATTCCTCAATCCCGATCCCAAAAAGTTCGGAACTCGAAGTTTCGAATCCCACCGGAATCGGGAACAGGACCGGGAAAGTCGAAAATATTTACCGGACTACTCTGCTGACACATTCATTAGTACTAAATTTGTTCCCATTTCATTTTTTTCTCAAACCTAGAATAAATAAAAACAAACACCAAATGTAATGTAACTACATTATCATTTCTAGCTTATTGTTATCTCCAGCCTGTTCATCAATAATTAAAGCTTCGCATCTAGTAATTTTCTTTAAAGTTGGGAAGGGCATCCAAATTTTGTGTGGTGGGCCCCGCCCTTGCACCTGCCATAATTAGAACGTGGTTTTCTTGGCATTGATCATTTCACCAATTTATAACTAAATATATATTATTATATAAAATTAAATTAAAGCATAATATAAAATTAAAATTACAAAATAACATAAAATTAAATAAAATAAAGTTTAGACGTAATATACAATTGATCGTTTCACCACTTTATAAAACTTTTACAATTGCAATTTGACTTTTGAATTGTGAGAATTAAACTACAAGCTTTTTAATTTTTAATTTTTAATTGTAGCGTTATTATAATTTTTACAGAAACTAAATAGTGATGCGGCCATAATAAGCGTCGAGTAAAATTAGTTTTGTTATTTTCGCAATATTTAATGTTCATTTAGCCAATTCAATGTCATGCGGGTGGGACGACGTACCAACTTATTTATTATATATATATATATATTCATCACGTGACAATCAAAATGATGTCGTCTTGATGTAATTCACTATCAATTTTGTTATATCATTTTTAAATTTTCTAGAACTAATTATATAGAAAAAATGAAAAGAATTAAATTGTAACTTGATGTATTTATTTGTCAAATATAATAGTTACTAATAACTCAATACATGCATTCTCGCAAGTATATATCTCAATTTTCTCAATAACCAGTTAGCACTTTGTAAGTGTACAATTGTAGTTCTACTCGAATTGTACCCCTCTATGAAGATTATGCTTAACAAATTAAATATTACTCCTCTTGCAATCTGCAGCTCATTTTTATAAGAAAATTCAATTTAATTTTTGACTCTACTTATTTTAGAAAGATAAATTATTGTGTATATCTATATTAATTTGAGGAAATAATAAATGAGTGAGGGTAATGCAATCTTTAGCATGTATATATTGACATGCAATTCAAACAGCGCTGACCGACTTAAAGTCTTAAAGTAAAGAATTTGGGCTGCCAAAGGACAATCTTCCAGCATATAGCTAGCTGTATAAATTATAATAATATATTTTGTTACAAGGATAATCGTGTAGATGCACGAACTAACCATTATTTCTAATATTGCAAATTTGCAATTGAATACATCGGAATATAATTTAGTCAAAAGCATGCATGTGGATACGATTGCTCACGTGAAATAGGTACATAGGAAGATGTTATTGATTTTAACTAATCGAGATATATCAACTCCACCTCAAGTGTGTAATCGGGTCCATGCATGCATAATTTTGACTAAAATATAGCCCGATGAATTCAATTGCAAAATAATTATAATATGTGTATTATAGGTCAGATTTTAAAATTCATGTACAATATCATAAAGGGTGGTTAATTTATATATTTACATATAATTATCCCTTATTACAAAATACTCATCAAGTTTAAGAATGTTATAAAAAAAATTCATTATCCAATGAATTTTTCAATGAGCTTTAATATTGGGAAAATTTTGTAGGAATTTATTTAGTTATATATATTATAAGTTGTTCGCTTCTTTAAAAAAAAATAAAGTCATCAAATTAATGTAATGGACTTCATTTTGTTGGGATGCATGATATAGGACTAGAGAATGTAATTAACACATGAAAGAGGATTTGGCATGCCACTATATATAAAAGCCTTTAGAAAAGAAACAACATTGGTTGCTTCCACTCTTCCAGTTCCACCATATGCTAATAACTGCTATAATTAAACAAATTGACAAGTCCAATATTGTCCTACATTACTAAGTGGCCCAATCTATTAATTGGTTCAATTTCATTTTTATTGGGCTAATTTCACATATACATCCCATATCAGAATAGATTTTATCAACTTTGTTACTAACTTCAAATCTTTTGGGTAATTCAATCCATAACCCTAATTAGGTCTCTATAGTCCCTCATTTTAAATATATTCTACTTTATAGCCCAAATTACATTGAACAACAAATTCAAATCACAAATTTAGTGAAATACTTACTACGTTTTAATATTAATGGTAAGAATAGTAAGTTTATTGCTAAATTTTATTTTTCACGATTAATTTTGGATATTAACACTTAATCAAATTAATAACTCCCTTAACTATAAGAAGAAGAAGTCGGGATTATTGATTTAAAAAAAAAAGAAAAAGAAATCTAGGCTTTTCCTCGAAAGAAAAAAAATAATGGTGGTTGATTTGTTTGTACCAAAAATACCAAGCAAGCACATTTGAATTCATGGCATTCAGGATTTATTAATAATTTTACACAGGAAAACACGAATTATATTCATACGTGCCAATTGAGTTCATGAGAATTATGTGTTACCTTATTTTTTATATATTAACACATGAAATCCACAAACTCAAAGTCATGAAATTTTTGTATCAGATTTTTATAAAATGGAAATAGAAAATGAAAATCATAAATTTGAAAATATGAAAAACATAAACCAAAATGAAGGTAGGGTGGGAAACTGGTCCAAAACATTTAAACCTATTAAGCCCCCTTTTGTTGTTTAATGCCCATATATAATTATGTTGAATGTTGAGTTGTTATAATTATGCACGCGCCTATGTTTGTGGTTGTGACTCAACATTGACTACTGAAGGATTCTTGTACGTTGGTGAGTGAGTGTACGATGATAGATGTTGTCCATCGAACTAACATATGTATAAAAGAAAAAAGTGAGTCTAGGTAATATCGACATCCATAAGAAATGTTAACATGTCTCACATTATTGAAAGATGTTGTAATGAACCACTTTTTATATATTCGATTTAATAGAACATTTTTAAGGTAAACTAGATTATATTCAATTTTAATATACTTAAAAAAGTGTAAGTTTAACTGAAATGACTTTTTCTCTGTATACTTTAGAGCTTTGTCTTTGAGAACGATTTCTGTTAGTTTTGCGTGATCCTACATTCTTTTTATCTTTATCATTGGATTTGTTTCTATTAGTCTTGCCTGGATTGAAATCCCCGCCTACATCACCATTCAATATTTTTTGGCCCACTATTGGCCAAACCACTTGAGCACTCGACCCGATCTCCATTCCACCCAAAATTTTAGGAATTCATTAAGAGTTAGAATAGATTCGTAGATCGAGTCGACTGATTCGTCTTATATCATAAAGAAAAGAGTATTTTCTAGATAAAGTCGTTTGATTTTATCAAAAAAAGTAGTCAGAATAAAAACTAAGTAATATTTTATGGTCAGAATAAATAAGTTTAGTTGGAGGAGAGAAGTAATATTTAGAGTACTTAGATTCAACAACCAATGATATTGGTACTATTGTTCATGCTCCGCATGAAAGTGCGTGTTATAGTATATACAAAATCGCCAAAGATATATACGGCTTAGGCACCAATCATGCCGTACCTATGTTACATGAGACCTTAGGCCGTAATTTGAAATCAGATCCCTATAAGGCAAGAAAAATAATAAAAAATGACATGCAATATTATAAAAAAAACTACTTCAAAAACATTGAAGCCCCCATAAATTTGAGTTCCAAGGTCATTGCCTAGTTTGATTATGCTTAAGTACCGCGCCGACACCAATTACGCGATCTTATCAGAGGATGCTGAATCCATTAGATGAATTAATTCGTATACTAAACAAAATTAAATAAAAACTAAGCAGGATAATAAATTAGGATTCGGTTTAACTGATCTATAGTTAGGAATTTAAAAGTTCAGTAAAACCCAACTTAGATTTTTTACAGATCTAGTGACACCTTAGGCATACAAAAGAAACAAAAATATAATAAATTTTAAAACACTAATTATATATTTGCGCAAATGAAATTAAAGTGAAATGTCATGTACTATTCCTCGAATAGACGAAAGAAAACATAGGAGCACTGGTTTTTATAATTTTATACTCCATTTTTATTTATCTATCCATTGTTTTTGAATTTTAATAAGATGTTAGATAATTAGTGGTGGATAGTTAAATAAAAAATGGATTAAATAATAAAATTAATAAATAAAATAAATAAGTAACAAAGGAATCCAGGATTTAATATTTGGGGATACAAAAAATAATTATATATATAAACTAGCTAGTGGAGGAATCACCACTAGCAGCGCACTGACGGTTTCAGCGGGAAAAATGCATAAAACTACCTTCTGTTTTTAAAATATGCACCATATACCCTTGTGTTTTTTAAATAGCATGATATACCCTTGTGTTCTTAAAAATCTTGTAGAGAAAACCCATATGGTTAAATTTAACGGATGGTGGTTCTAAAATGTTAAAATTGTGGATTTTTACGTATGAATTGTCGTAAATACCCTCAAGTTAAGACAAAAATAACATTTATCAATAATTGTGTTTGTTAAATTATAATCTTACCATTTATATTAAATTATTTTAGTGACACTTATTTTCTTATGTTAAATTATTTTGTCAAAATATATTTTAATAATTTTCTTTAAATTTTAATAATCGATACTATTCATTTTCAAATATCAAACTTTGTGATTTAATATTTAAAAATTGATTTGAAATTTTATAAATTGATTATGTTATAAGCTACAGTAGATTAAAAAAATCAACAAAAATAACTATAATAATAAAGTTATCCATCAAACACGAACCACACAAAATATAGTATTGAGCACAAAAATATAATTGTTCAAGAAATGATTCTTCAGTTCAACAAAAATCACATATGTCACATTTTCAGAACGGATGTTGTCCACTTTTTCTCTCTTGTTAAATAAGAATATATAAGAGGGGTAAAAAGATAATTTTATTAGTATTTTAACGGTATTAATGGAGAAATTTGACGGTCTTGTCTAAATGAGGAAGTAAGAAGGATTTTTAAGAACATAAGGGTGTATCATGCTATTTAAAAAACACAGGGGTATATGGTGCATATTTTTAAAAACACAGGATTGTTTTATGCATTTTTCCCGGTTTCAGCCACTGCTCGTTCGGCGAGAAAATAAGAGCATAGAGATATGAGACTGACAGCGACTTTGATTTGCAGACGGAGAAGCAGCAATAACTGCGGTCATCAAGCGGCCGGAAAGGAAAACGAAGGATGAGATAGAGAGAGATGGTGTTGGGAAATATTCTAAGTGTTTTGATTCAGATTCCAATACCTCCCCTGAAAAGATGTAGTAAGACCAATACTGAATCTTAGTGTTTTTACTGAACTCACTTGTTAGGGAGTTCTGATTTTACAGGTACACTGAAGAACCTGTCCACTGAAGATTCACGTTGTCCCAAAACTGAAGGACCTTCTCCACTGAAGTCTGTCCTGAAGTTTTGAAGTTGAAGCAAGAAGCCAAGTCTCTGCCAAACTGAAGCTCAGTACTGAAAGTCAACCTAAAGCTCTATACTGAAGACCAGTACTGACTCTCCAGACTGTCTGCACTGAAGTGAAGACTGAAGTCCCACACTGAAGTCTGCACTGAAGCCTCAACTGAAGTTTCCACTGAGAATCAGCCTAGCTCGTAGGCTTTCCTTTTATGGCAAAAATCTCGGTAGGTAAACAAGATCTTTTTGCAGACTCCATAAATGGCAAAAAGGACGAAGGCCCAACGGGAAGAATTCAAATTCAAAGCTCTGTCTCACAACGGCTACATCCTTGAGAGAGCACTATATATATCCCGCTATTTCAAACGCTTCAACCTACCGGTTACCTCTGCTATCAACTTACTATCGCTATCTGTGCTTTCAAGCTTTCAAACTCTCAGTCAGAACACATCAAGCTTTCAGTTACCACCTCTTAGTGTTCATAGCGATCAATTTGTAACCGAAGAACAATCTTAGCTTTAGAATTAGCTCTAAGCTAGAAGTGATCAGTTTAACTGTAAATCCAACCTTCACGGTTGATCACTGTAAGATTGTTATCTCTCCATTAAGTTGGAAACCCTCGACTAACATCGAGTACTCGTGGACGTAGGAGTTTTTATCTCCGAACCACGCAAACCAAACCTCTGTCTCTCTCTCTTTACCTTCAGTATTGCTTATTCATATTATATCATCAATTGAATACTGATTAATAGAAAAGAGAAACACTGCATTAAAGTTTTCTGAAAAACAAACGAGTAAGATTTAAAGCCACCACATTCCGCACACTTAAGTTATTAGTCCATCAGTCAAACACTAAGTGTAGACTGAAGGATTCCTAACTGAAAGTACTACTCTATACTGAAGTACCTCCCTTCAGTTCAGGAGCCACTGAAAAAGTTTTAATTGAAAAACTGACTGGTGTATTCCCCCCCCCATACACTCAGTTTCACTCGTTTCGGGACCAACAGATGGCGAATGACTGGTGGCAGATGTCGATTGCAGAAATTCAAGGTAGAAGAAATTGAATTCAACAAAAATAGAGAAGGAAAAAAACAATTGGACTGAAGGTTGAAAAATGAAGATTGTGAGAGAAAACTCGGTGTAACGATGTTAGCTTCAATGTGGTTATACTAAATTTGAACATTGTTTTTGCAGTACAATTAATTGTACTCCCATTGCCCATGCTTGAACCAAATCAAATTCTCTCTTGATACGTTCCTCAAAAAATTTGATTCGTGCTGATTCTTCCCCCAACTAATGAAGAGATCTTGGTTAAATTGCCACATATGAAATTCAGCACAATTTTGCAAAGAAATAGTCAACTTCTTTTTCGAGAGGAGATAGGAAACATGCTTAATATCATTTGATTGAATAGTTGACTCAGCCCTTTGTTGTTTGAAGAAACCCTCCACTTCAATTGATATTTTTTTCACGAAAAGCAGAAAGAGATAAGATATCCAGTGTTTCACTATGATTTTGAATAGTGGTCCCAAATTCAAGTTGATTCTATTTCGCCTCTTCCTCAGAGAAAGACGACCAAATAATTCTCAATCATGGTCCTTGCGGATCGAATCATCCATATAATATACATAAAGAACGCCGTTGATTGTATGTGTAGCTAAGTAGCTCGTAGGAATGCACAAATCTCGATCGGCAGTTCGATTGGATTCATAAAATTAACTACCCTTGGATGCTAGAAAATGTAGAGAGGAAGTAATATCATTGAATGACAAAATTTGAGGTAACAATATATATTGACTTTAAATTTATTAAAAATTAATAAGTATACAATATTAATCATTAATTTTATTGCATGAAGGACCAGCTGGTATGAACCCTAGAAGGCGGTTCCTCCGCCAGCAAGCGCTGCAGCACGGTGGGGCGGCATGGAAGGGTGAGAGCGCCGTCGTGATCGAAACCGTACTCCTCCGCAGCTTGTTCCAAGAGGAGCAAGAATGAGGGGCGCGAGAGGAAGCTCAAAGGCACCACGAATCGCCTCAACTGGTGGTCGTCGTCCACCGCGATCACCGCAAAATGTCCTTCCTTCACATCCTCCGGAACCCTCATTTCGTCGTCGTCGGAAGAGGAGCATTTCTTGCCTAAAAGCAGACGCTTTTGTAGCCTCTCACTCAATACTCCAACTATATTTTTCTTCTTGCTGCAGCCTTTCGTTGTTCTGCTGTTTGCCATTGCCTTAGCCTTTAATATTTTTTCTCTGGATTTTTTGTTTTTCTCTCAAAATCTCTCACTCACTCATGCACACTCTCTATATATGTGTAATGAATACAAGTACAAGAAGATGGGTTTTGTTTTGGGCACTGAATTTTAGGTCTGGGGGTTTCATATATATATAGAGACGACTGTGACTATCTCACACACCAAATTCTTTTACTACTACTACTTTTAAGTGAGTAGCTAAAGGTACCTGCTGTGGTACGTAATTTTTTTAATAATATGTACTGTATATATAAATTATATCTTTACATACATATATTTAACAACAAATATTAGCCTTTTGGTCCACCAAAATGAACGGTACTCACAAATCACAATGTATAGCATTTTAGATTATATTAGTACTATTTTAATTGATGTTTTGTTCAATCAGATTAGACCGTCAAATAAATATATGAAATTTGTGGTATTTTCCACAATTAAAATATCTATATATCATATTTCTAATTATATATAGAGGATGCCATATTGTCAGAAATTTTATTCACGTTATTTTTGGAATATATATATAGCTTGAAAATGAGCACGAGCTTTAATCAATTCCAAGAAATTGATGTTTATAATTTACTGGTACTCCAGTATTTAATAAAAATTGAAAGATGATGATGAAATGATATAGTATAAAATAGTGTGAAAGAGAAGTATAAGAAAATATAATTAAGCATGAGATGAGATGAGATGGATGGAGGAGTAGTAGTACTATTACTTGTTAGGGAGTACTATTACTTGTTGGAAAGTGGACTCCAGCACCTTTCGAATGGTAGGTTCTCTGTGTATCGTACCCGAGAGAGTTTATGGGAGTGCGGCCTACCTCAGTCGAAAAGAGTATGCGCTACCATTGTTGACGAGAGCTTAAATGAATTGATTAGTACTACTCATACCAATATGGTGCATCACCTTTTCAGGTGACCCCTTAGTAGAAATTCTAAAATTAAACGTGTTTGGCTTGAAGCAATACTATGATAGGCGCTCCCGATCCAAGAGTATTACTGTGTATATATATGTGGGAGGGGAGGAGGAGACCAAAGCATGTGGGAAGGTTTTGAGCAGCCATGAAACGTCCCTGTTTCAACCATTGTCATTTCACTTCACACTTCACCCCTTTTTTATTAATTATTAAACCCTATTCCTATTCCAACTCTTTAATTTCCTTCTTTTTTCATTCCATCAAATTATTAATTAATACTTCAAGACTATATGGAGTAACTTATATTAATTCCTCTTTTCACTAAATATTTTGATGCTTTAACACAACACAAATTTTTTAATAATATGTTTTGACTTTGTATAGAAATGTAGAAATGTAGGGTGATTTTTTATTTTTAAGTATTTGTATGCATTGAGTGGAGTTTGAATCTTATATAATTTATTATTTTAATTAAATTATATACTGAATAGAACAAGTTTTCTTATCATAAATAAAAAATTTGATGTATAAAGATATTTTATGGACATAGTAAAAACAAATTGTGCACCCATATATATCATAAGAAGTAACACGTAAATGTGAGAATAATGTCTTGATGGAATGAATTAAATTTATAATGCCTAGATTTATGTTTTATGTTCGACTTGGTTTTTAATTATGTGAAATAATTAAGCAACATCCCTGGCAATATGTGTACTATTATGACGTTGGAATTGATCACTTGCTTGTCACGTCCTAAGTGAACGTATTAACGTGACCCTGTCCATATATATGTAAGTACGTCAATCAATCCAAATTATTGAAAATTATATAAATTGTATTTCTGTGCTTTCATTATTAGCGGCAACTGAATTTTCCACTATCGAAATTTCTCGACCGGTCGACTTTAATTTGAATTTATAGGAAACCAGAAAGTGATCGGGCAAACATGATCAACAGAAAGTTTATTAATTAATTATTTTGAAGGAGTTAGAGAGAATTAATGAGCTTTGGAGACTTCCACAAAAGGAAAATAAATTAGCTTTAATTAATTAGTTTAAATAAAGAAAGAAAGAAAAAAATTGTACTGCAGCGATTGATTTCAATATACAACGATTCGCACAAATTCAATAATTTGTTCGATAATTTCTAAATTATAATATTTGAACCCAATATCTTCATGGCATGACTTTTATTTAATATCTCAACTTTCCTTTTAGTAATTTTAGTATTAAATTTAAAATGTGTGCTATGATGAATTCGAATATGAGACATTGGTCTTCTATGTGTTAACCACATTATATTTGACATGTTAGAATTAGTCAAATTAAATTTTCGAATAAAAAGTGGAGTTTAAGTGTATAATTTTTTATTCAGTCAATTGATTAATTAGCCAAATTATGTTGGTAGTGAAAAATTAAAATAACCAATTGTAAGATAATATATCATTAATTAAGGAATGGTATATGATGGAGATAATAAAAAAAGATGATTATTGTATAAATTGATTGTTACTTATTATTTGAAATACTGAAAAATAAAAAGTGATTGATTAAATGAACTTATTATTTGGGAACTTACCAACTATTTAATATCTTAGTCTAGTACCGTACATTTTTCAAGATCAACGCTCTTATATATTACTCCCCTTCTTCCTTAAAAAGATACACCATTTGACCCGAAAAATATTTTAATAAAATATTGTTGACTTAGAAGATAATGAATATTGATATCCACAAAAATGTATTATTAAATATTTTAATGGTAGAAAGTGGATATTGAGACCAAAAAAATATATTATTAAGTGTTTTAATTGTAGAAGATGCATGTCTTTAAGTAAATTAAAGGTGAGACCATATCCAAAAATAGAAGACGCATGTTTTTAAGGAACATACGAAAATGGCAAAAGATGCATTTTTTTAAGGAATGGACGAAAATGACAAAAGATGCATCTTTTTAAGAAATGGAGGGAGTATATAAAAAAGAAGTCGATAAAATACATATATACATTAGATTAATGTCATACATATCCACAACACAATACAAAAATGCTCACATTCCCACAACGGGCAGGGTTAATGCGCCTATGAATAATGTGATATGTCATATAGATAAATATTAAATTTTAAATGATTTTTTATTAATTACCACTTTCTGATTGTGATTTATATATTGATTAAGGTATAGTTTAATATTATTCAATACAAAATAATAATAAAAATAAAATTAAAATATAGTGACACATATTTTGATGGGGTAATGACATGATATTGTCACATCAACTGTGAATGCGTTAAGATGTGTTCAGCGTGATTACAAATTACAATAATATTTCTAAAGGCATCAATCAAAACTTGGAATGCATGATTGAGCAATTAATGATCATCCGTAAAATGACACAAATGAAATTCGTACTTTTTTAACTTTCAACTAAAGATGTAAAACCAGTAATTAAATAGCAAATATCATACCCATTATCAAAACAAACAAAAGCCCTTGTTTTACAAAAATTACATTCATCTAAAATGTAAAACTAGTTCGTAAATGACAATTAAATTATAACTACGTACGTTTTAAATGGTTAAAATTGTGGAGGCCAAATATTTATGAATTTGAAAAACAACTTTTTATTGGTTACATTTTTTTTACAAAATTCATATATAGATATAATTAAATGTAATGAAGTATATATACGATACACACGATATATATATATATATATACATACATAAAATCCCTTTGCATCTAAAATTGTGATGAGTTCATTATTGGATATATATATATATATATATATACAAACGTTGTTTAATTTGTTAATTAATTTGCCATATTGGCATTAAATCACATTCCTTGCACAATTAATCATTAATTTTAAGAAAATGCGTTGAGTAGAAAAATATATGTAACTCACCAAGTATTGTGATTTGTGAGTGAGCTACTTTAATTTAATTTGCAGTGTCAGTGAGTGAGTGTGGCCTTCCTCCTCCTCACTCCTCAGTCCTAAGCATGCATGAAGTGTCACATCTCACAAATTAAATTTAAGAGAGAAATTGGAAACTAGAATCTTCCTCGACACATCGTAATCTCCATCTCTATTAATGTTGTCAAATTGCAACCTTTCTTATGACACTACATAACATTGTGCCATAAACGTGTGTGGTAAAGTATAGTTGCATTGCATTGCATGGTCAGATTTGTAATGAGGCATTAATTGACGTGGCTCCTCAAACCCACTCAAGAAAAAATTAAGGTATATATAATACCTACGTACTATGTGACTATTTACCACCTTCATTTTCCTTCATTCAAATTCAAACTAGTTACTTATGGTTTTAAGCTTTTAATGATGAGATTCCTTCCCCCACCCTACAATTTTACAGGGTAATTAATGTACTCTATTAATGTAAGACATGCAAAAGGTGTAGATTTTAATAATTTAAAACTTTATACTATATATGTGTGTGTGTGTGTGTGTGTGTGGGGTACGTACTGTTAATTATAATATTAAAATTTAACTTTCTTTCGTGTTAAATATATAATCATATATTTGGAAAGATTGTAGAGAAGTCTCAATTCAAGATAAAACATTTATCACGTGTAGATATTTAATTCTTAATTATTGGGGTGCTTTGGTAATAGTATGAACAAACATGTCCCACTTAAGATCCAAAAATTCCTTAAATCATGGGATTTCTTATTCATAACTTTTTTTCATTTAAATAATTTTTTTTCTCTAGAGCTATCAAAATTGTTCTCAAATCATCTGAATCGATGGGATGACACGTTGCTGTTAGTTCTTGCAACTTTAATATCATCATATAAATTGTTCAAACAGTGCAGTTTTGGCCAACTGCTGAAAATATCGATAAAAATAAGGAGAGTCACAGATAATTAAAAACTGGTGTGTTAAATTCATGGGAAAAGTAATCTTTAGGTTAACTACTCCACCTCCATGTTAGATCTATGTTCTAATTTTAACTCTTACAAGTATAAAGAAACTATTGTCGCAGCATGGAATTGTAAGGTTGAAATTTCAGGAGTTGACATCTCTCTCTATTTGTATAACAGTGGTATATGGCTATGCTGGTATTATTTACAAGAAAAAAATGAGCAGAGATTTACCAATGAGGTATATATGATTAAGACGTGAGGCTCTTCCAAGTCGAACAGGTCGCCTTATTGTTGTGTTCTATAAACAGAGCATGCTATAGAAAATCAAAGGTATGAAGGCATTATCTAGCTGCGCCGTGTAGGCCTCCAACAGCCCACTGGTGGTCACTGCTACAATCAAAGAGAACCATTGCTGCAAAAAGATGTAAACTGGGATTTTAGAATAACGCAAGCGCGGATTATTTCGATTTATATGCATGACCAGTGCAAACATGAAACAACTATATGTGCAGGAAAACAAAGGGAGCAACACACACACACACACATATATATATATGAGAGAGCGATAGAGGCAGGGAGAGGGTGAGATGAGAGACCATAGTGAAAACGTAACCAGTTGCGGCTAAAAGTGGAAGCAGAACAAAACAAGCAGCAAGAACAGAAGTAATGCCGGCAGCAGTGCCTTCAATTGTTTTTTCTGGGAAAAGAAAAATACGATATGTTTTAGTATAGAAACACAAATAACAGTGAAAGAAATATCACAGAGGAAAAGGGAGATAAAGAAACTACTTCCACTCTTGCTCCAGCGAAGAATTCCATACTTGTGTCCTACCATTGATGCCTGGTATAATATAAAAGGAAATATTTAGCACAAGCAAAAGATTGGTAAAAAGTTAAACCAAGTTATTAACTCAAAACTTGAATGAATCTTCTTTATTTTTTATGTTCTTTTAATTTTTCCCAGTTTCATTAGGTTATGTTATCTTTGAGAGATAAATTTATCCCTTGAAAATGTGGGATAAAAGTATAATTACTTTTTAAATCCCTTCTTTTTATCTTTGAGAGATAAATTTATCCCTCTTAGAGTGGGATGAAGTAGAAAAACAACAATGAATTTATAATTTAGATAGGAGGTATGGATAAAAAAGAAGGGATTTAAAAGCTAATTATACTTTTATCCCTCATTTTCATGAGATAAATTTATCCTTTAAAGAGAACACAACCTTATTGTTTTTGTTTATACAAGTGGAACATTTCAATTGGACAAAATCAGCTAAGAGAATATTCCAAATAGAACTAACTTCTTCATTTGGAAGCTAACACCACCGTATTATTGTCAAACGACTCTTAAATATATCAGTAGTTATAAAGGTAGTTACCATGGCTTGCTTAAAGATCATACAGTGGCTAGGCAAAATCAACACTAAAATTATGTATTGCCCTCCATCCCCAATCTAGAATTGCTTTTATCATTCAATCAAGATTTCAGATTTCAACACAGCTCGGCCTTGAAAGTCTTCAAACAGATGCAAATCAAATAACTTATACAGCGATCATCAAAAAATATATTTATATTTTCAGGTCAATCCTCTTATTATTGTGCAAGCTTCACCATTAACAATTTCAGTATAAAAAAACTAGCTATGGTGCCTTTGATATGATTAAGTTAGTTTATACATGATATAGCTAAAGTAGTTTCAGTAGGCAACTAAAATGAAGTACATCAATATATTGCAAGTGTGACAAGATATAGTGCAAATCGGAGAATAGATTTACCGGAAATTTAGGTTGTGTTACAGTTTTTCTTCTTTGTTCTTTTGTGGGGTGGGTGGGTGTTGGGGGGGGGGGGGGAAGGGTTAAAGATATGAGCAGAATTCCATATATTTAAAATTTTAGCTCATAAAATCATGCTCTTTAGACATCTTCCCCAGCAAGATAGTGTCTAAACTACCATCATTATCTGTCATCAGTCAAATTTTGCATAATTGAGTTTGTGCGTTTGTGTGTAAACACACACCCACACAGAGAGATGATTTCGAGTGGGAGATAAATTGGGATAGATATATCATGGAAATAACAAATGATAACAAGGCCATCACTATAAATTGAAGAAACTATTGTCTTCATAGTAAGTCAATAATACGGGATAAACTGAAGAAACTATTGTCTTCACGCAAAGGTATTGACCTAGTATATTTCTACATGAGTAAATGTAGATAACAAATGTCTAGTGTATAGCTACATGATCAGTGACGAAGGAAGCAAGTTAATTTTCACTTACTGGGAGTTTACTTTGGATTAAGATTGAGCATTTGAAGGATTAGATTATCACACGCTCAAAACTGATTAGCATATGGCGTATTTGTATGATTATCATATTACCCAAAGTAAAACCCCGGTAATCTCTTAATCTTTTTTTGAAGAATCCAAATCACGTCTCGAGGTATAAATTCCAATCATCAACACTTAGAAAAGACAACCAGAAATTTACCATTGTATCTCCAATACCAAGACTCAGAATTCCAGCAAATGGTGCAAGTGGTCTATCAGTAGTATCGGAAGACAACCAAATAGGAATTGCACATCCCAACAGCAGAGAGAAGTGACTGAATAGGGAAAAAAAGTAGGCATTATATCAATCAATATGGGAACCCTTTGGTATAACAAAGTATGCAAGTAGGCAGGCAATACTCACACACCTGACAATGAGAAGATCAGAATCCCGATGATCTGTAAAAGCATTCATGAATTCATGGACTAGATGACCTAATGGCCAGATTTTCCATATCTGCAGAGTAATATTAAAGCTAATAATTAAAATAAGAACTGGAAATAAATGTATAATAGCTCTAATACAAATAAGCCAGAGGGCACTAATTACAAATAAACCAGATGACCATTATAGAAAATGTTGCAGTCAAAGATCTGTGCAACTTCAAATCAGCAAATTGGTTAGAATAATGCAATATATCTACTTACCAACTATTGCTCATTTATCTGATCTCGAGTGAGATATTCCAACAATGGGATCCTTTCTATGGACACTACAATATATTTTGTTTAGTTTACAGAATGGCAGCATAATACATTCCCTGCAACTACATGTTTATGTATGGGCCGACTCTAAATGTCAATAGCTAGAGAACTCCAATGATAGACTGCTGATAGACTCATACTCACGGGAATAAAAACCCAAAAAGAAAGAAGAGCTACTTTCATCAGGACTTACTCTAATAATTTCCAACAAGAGAAAAACTGCCAAAGCTGCACCAAAAGCAAGATCAAGAAACTTCGGCTGAAAAATAAAATAAGGCATTAGCATTAATTGATTATAGGCAAATAGAATGCAGAAACTGACTGATAAATCTAGTTTTGGATCACAAAGCACCTGGAATATAAGAGCTGGAACAAAAATTGCAACAGCCATCAGATGATAATATTTGCGAAGAAGAATTCTTTCGGTCCTACTGTTCTTTGATATGATGTAAAACCGTCTAAGAGACACAGATATGATGACCAGCCAATAGATGCATAGAGTAAGTCTCTTAAGAGGTTCGGATAAAACAAAATCAATGACCCTGAACAAAAGAAGAGGTTGAGAACAAGATGACATAACCAAGCCAATTCAGTCAAAGTAAGGCAGTACTTCAAATCCCACTGAGAGAAAATAATTCCTACTGCACAAATGGTCAAGATTGCAACACATGTTATCAAGTGTTCCTCTATTTTCGATATCCCATAACTTCTCTAGACATTACTGAACTTTTTTAGCAACATATAACATATGTAGTGATAAAAAATAAGTCCAATAGCAGAAATAAAGTTAGAATCTCTTCTAAGTTGCAACACATGTTCTATCAAGTGTTTCTCTGTTTTTGATATCTCATAAGTCTTAACTCTGGAGACATTATTCAATTATTTTTCCCATAAAGATTTAATGCTGCTAAGTCTCTTATCAGAAAATTTAGAGGAGCATACCTAGAAAAGATTGTGTTTTCTCAAGAATCTCTTTAAACTTTTAGACTGAACAATTGCCAACATATCTCATGTGTCGGATCGGCATATTCACGTTTACAGAAAATTCTAACTACTTCAGGTTGCAGGTTTCTACAGCAAGCACATGCAGTTATCATCTAAATAATTGACTCCATATGAAGATGTGTAACATACAGTCTTTAAGAAATGTTAAGTTAGCTACACAGACCATCTTTAAAAGTTTAGATGGTATAGAGTTCTTAGCTAACCTATAACATAATTGCAAACTTTAAACATGCCACCTTATAAAAATATAGGACACGCAAAATGGCAATTAACAACCATTTGAATACTTAATCACGTCACTTTCACCAATCTTACCTTTGATGTAATCAATGATCTAGTGCTATTAGGATAATTTCTAATTATAGATCCTCTAAGTATTAAAAATTCCAACACAAAAGCATTAAATGAATTGTCCACTCTATCGATGTTCAGTGTTGTTCATATTCAATGAAACTATAGAGTATTTCACTAGAAACATATTGCTATGGGAGAACAAGTATGGGGGGAGAAAGCAGAAACACATCTAACTCAATCTGCACATTACCTACCATAAAAATGGGTGCATGCGGAAATCATGCACATATTGCATCCAAGATGGAACAACCACTATCAAGATAAAAGTGAGTAAACCATAGAAAACAAGTGATCGTCTCATCTCATGGGTTCTCAGGTCTGTGTTGCTTTCCAAGCTGACACGGTATTCCCACATACGGAGAATATATTTATAGAACACGGGCAAAAGAAGGAGGCCAAAAAATATTCCCTGCGTCATTGAAGCAAAAAAATTTACAGTGAACCACCAGAGATTAAAATCAATTCATCAGCTTCACTGGGTAAAACTGACTTCATCAATGCTATCGTGACTTTCAGATAATCATACCTGAATAACGGTGCTTATCTCACTTCTGCTTATTCCATTTTGAGAGAATAGTGCTTCAGATGGTGCCAAATAAGAGATCTACTTGATACAGACTTTAATCAGTCAAAATGAAATAACTAATCACCTTGTGAGTTGTGACCATGTTTTAAGATGGTGAAACGAACCTTTGAAGCAGTATATGCCATCATATCCCCAAAATAGATCACAAGTCCAGTAGTAACTAGAAGAGATTCTCCTGCCAAGAGAAACATATACAATTGCTGATGATAAAATAACAAGCCCTTTGTCACCAGAAACACACATATAACACATGCACACATAAAATAACAGAGTAACTCACAAGAGCACAATCTTAAGATTTCTACCTTCCATCCAAGCAAGAAATTCATAACAGGTTTATGAAGCCAGAACTTATTTTGAATTTTTCTTATGTAGCCTATGCAATCACATAACCTACCTATAGAAGCGCATGCTGGAAATGTTTCAAGGATCTTTCGAATTAGCTCAATTGCTCCCAATCCATGGCCAAGCACCCATAATGATATCAAGACTGGAGACCAGCCTGCAATAAAGCAGCAATTCCAAAAGAAGAAGTTGAGGCATGCATGCTACATTCTTAAAAATACTCCCTATTCTCTAATAGGTGCAAGTAATACTAGTAATATGATAATAGAAGTCTTGTGCACTCACCAGCATATAGTTTCCCAGATAAGGATACCATGCAAGATCCAACAAGAAATATTATGCAAATGAAACTATATAACTGCTTCCTGCTGGAAAGAGAGGAAATAGAAGTACAGCTCTTCCTCTGACACTGACAAATTAGGGAGAGGAAAATTAGCACGGCGATACAACTAGATGATGCAGCCCAGTACTGCAACTTCAGATACTCTAGCTCTGCAGAAGGCAGAAAAATATAGAATCAGATTCAGCTGATCGTCAAACTATCTCATTTCAAGAGAAAATGAACCAACTAAGATCCGCTGAAAATTGTACTACACATTTGTGCAGATGATTCAAAAGCAAACAAATATAGGGGAGAAAACAGGAAATTGATTTTATCATGGTTTAAGAAAAATCCAGTAACCTATAGAATATGCCCATATAACACATAACATGTGACGCTAACACAACCAAATAGAAAAAAACGAGTGGTACAGTTTGATAATATATTTATGATTTGCTGATAAAAGTTACCAAGTTCCTTTGATAAAAAACCCCTTTTACAATTTTTTTTTAAAAGACCGTTTCTTTCTTACATTTATTATGGATTACTAATTCTAACTCCCATCCACACTCTCTGCACTTTCTGGATATAGCATGAACATATTTAAGTAGCATTGGTCAGGCAACAGAAAAGGGCCATGACACGAAATTAGACCCCCAGTATATAACAAAAAAATCTATGGGAAAAAAATGGGTTTCGAGTTAACAGTACATAGCGTACCTTCAATTCCAACTTCATTTAATGACTTTCCTCTCATTGTTTGTACCAACTTGGAGACTAGGAGACCAGGCAGTGTCACTGCACCCAATAGAATTCCCGATGAAGCTCCAGGCCTGTTACCCACCATTTCCCAATAAAATTGATCAAAAAAAATTTGGTAGGAAGGTCAGTTAAATGAAACATTAATCTTAATTCCGTAAACAATTAGCATATTCCATGTAACTCAACAACTACAACCTAGTATGTTCATATCACATTCAGGGACACCAGAATAAACACGGCAAAGTTCATCAGGTTAAAAAAAATCTTGACGTTATCCGATCATGTGCAATTGTGCATGATCCTGACCAAATTATCAAATCCTGCCAGAAGATAGTCAAGAGATCAACCAACAGCGCCAGTCGAAGTCTAAACCCAAAAGCCAACAGCAAAAAGGTCGAACTGTACCACCTCAGCTCAAACAAAAAATTCGCAATATAATCGAAATTACAAATATTGACCTGGTTCTAAAGAAAAGAGCAAGCGGATTGGAGGCGTCGTCCGCGGAGATCTCCACGGAGAGAGCGAGAATGGAGAGGATAGATAGAGAAAATGCTTCTGGGAGGAGAGAAAGAGGAACGGAGAGAAGAAGTCGAACAACATAGAGAAAGACCACCGCCCTCTCGCCATTGAGCTGCCGCAACAGCGACGGCGACATTGCTTCTCCCTGCGGTGATCTATTCCTATTCGATTCGGATTTGGAGAGTGAAATTAGTGGCTTAAACCTGTGTTGCTGCAACGGAAGAATTATGGGGAGTTTTGGGGGAAACTGAGAGATTGAATTACGCGCGAGCGAGGACGCGGTCAGGAATTTATAGTGCTCACATTCCAGCCCCTTGAATTGTATGGAACTGTGTGCCTGAAATTCACAAACGGTTACCGGTCAACAATGTAATACATTTATGTATTTTACTTAATACTCATACTCCGTCTACATTTCAAAAAATTTAGTTGTAGAAAGTTGAGCTATAATTAATACTCACAATTTAATTAAAAGTAATAAATTAAGTAGGCTTAAACTCCATTCATCATGCACAACTCAAAGTAAAATAATATTTTTCGTCCCATTAAACATGACACACTTTTCTTTTCTTATTGGGACGTCCTACTAAGCTTGACACATTCCAAAAATAGTAAAAGTGATCTCTTCAAAAAGTTGTGAACCTTACTACATTTATCACTTTTACACTACTTTATACACTATCATTAATAACCGTGCCGGAAAAAAATAGGGGCAAATGCTAAAATACCAATTTTGATAAGTAAAAAATAAAAAATACCCACTTAAAAATAAAAGATAAAAAATACCCACTTTTTACAATAGCATGATGAAATTGATCATGTGTTCATGTTATTCAAATTTAAAATAACTTGAATAACATGAGCACGTGATGAAATTCATCATGTTATTGTAAAATAACATGAGCACATGATGAAATTTATCATGTTATTGTAAAAAGTGAGTATTTTTTATCTTTTATTTTTAAGTAGGTATTTTTTATTTTTATTTTATGAAAGTGGGTAATTTTACCTATTACCCAAAAAAATATGTCATGCTGAGTGAGACGGAAAGAGTATATCAAATGGGACTCGTGTCAGATCAAACCGTAAATTATTTTAGTGGACCACTTAAGAAAGTATATTATATTTAATTGAATTGTATATATAAAGTAGCGAGATTTACTTAAGGATGGGAATCAAGATAATATTTTGTAAGTCTTGTCCAATACCCGATCACAAGTACAAATTTGTCAAATAGTTCCAAAATTTTCAATCGAGATAAAATAAACTCTCAAATTTATAATTAAAATTGATTTAATTTAATTTCAAATTTTATTTTTAAATTAAAATATAAAAAATAATTTATAATTAAAATTAAAATAGAAATTAATTTTAAAAACTTGCAGGTCCCAAAATTTTCAAAAAATCAAATTTCGATCTCAAAAAATTCAAAATTTGAAGTCCCGAATCTCATCGAGACCGGAAAATTCTTGAATCTCTGTCCTAATCAATCACCGATATCTACTAGTCAAAAATGAGAAAAAGAAATAAATGAATAACGAATAAAAAAATTGTGAACATACCCAAATAGTAAAATGAGTAAAGTATCAATATTATATTTTTCTTTCTTAATAGTTTTTTCAGCAGCGTTAGGTACTCATTATATAATTACATTAGTAGGTTAGGAATTGGTAGGAAGAAATTGAATTGCGTACGAATTAACGATACCATGGTTGTTGCACCCTAAAATGCAATGTATATTTTGTAAATACATATCGAATTTATTTATCTTAAATTGTATATTTTGTAACAGAAGGATAGGTAAAATATGTTGTATTTTAAGTTTTATATAAAAACGTTATTTTATTTTATTTCCCAATAAAATAATCGTGATCAGACTCGATATTTTCAGGGTATGTTTGGTATCCAAGATACGATAGTCATCTTAGGATAATTACACTACAAATATAATGTAATTATCCTAAGATAACTATCGTATTTTGGATACCAAACATAGCCTTAGCAGTGGTCTTAAGATTTTTTTTTTTATTATTATTATTTTTTTTTTGCTTTAAAGGTAGTTATTATATGTTAATTTATCTATCCTCCAAGAATCAAATTTAATTACGTGCAAATCAATTTAGAGAAGGAAAATAAATCGACTCACATGCAATTCATGTGTTGTAAGTTGGAACTTTCGTTTACATCAGGACTTTAATTATGTTCGCATGAAATAGGTACCTAGAAACAGATCGGCATTGAATTTTAGAGTATTAAAAAAATCGATTGTAGGTATTAAAAATAGTAAATTAAACATTAATGATGGATATATAAATTTGTGTTAACTCGACAATTGCACGTTAGCGGTATATACATAAAAATGTCACTTAAGAAACAAATTGACTGAATAAATAAAATATTTTAAACTATATTAAATTGATAGAAACAGTGAAATAGAATTGATAACAACTAAATTTGGACGCGAACTGAAGATGCCGAAGCTCTTTTGAAAGAAGCTATTCAGGAACAAATGGACCAGTTTCTACTTCAGGAGCAAGCATAAAAAATGGATCGCTTTTTTCTTCAAAAATGAATCAAGTGTCTCGAGTTCAAATTATGCAAAAATCTTTTTTGCTATCGAAATAAAAAAAAAATAGATGAAATTTTTTTGCGTCCAATAGGATTTGAACTTATACCAAAGGTTTAGAAGACCTCTGTCCTATCCATTAGGCAATCGACAACATTTATTCCGATTTTTTCGTATTTTGATTTTTCTTGAGTTCAGAACGAACTATACGTTACGGTTCACTCACTTGATTTTAGCTAGCTGCTGATGATATGTTTATGAGATGAATAAATTAACATCTATGATATATTGTTATTTGTACAATTGTATTCGGTCATTGATTAAGTTTATTTTAAAGAGTTTATAAGCTTCAATAGCAAGCTCTTGCAAGAGCTTATAAGATTTCATACCCTAAACCTTATAAGTTTTCAAAGTGTTTAGATAAATAAACTTATAAGTTTTTTAAAATAATTACAAACATTACTCATTTTGTAAAAGCTATCTAATTTTTTAATAATTGTAATAATAAAATATTGTATGGTTATTTATGTAATTTTATTGTAGCTTATAAATTAATGTCTAAATAAGTTGGGTAAAACTACTTATTTTTTAAACAACTTATAAGTTCATAGAGCTTATTTTTACAACTTATAAGCTCCTAAGAAGCTTAATTTGTCAAACATTTTTAAAGAGCTTATAAGCTCAGTCAAACACCCCTTAATGTTATGTTATCGTGAATCAGTCATTTACTTATCACTAACTAATACACATAAAATTAATAGGTTAATATCAAACTTTATTAAATTCATCTCGTTATCAAGTGATTTAATAAGAATATAAAATTATCATGTTGGATTTATATCCGATAATATGGATTATTGGGTTAAGGGTCTTAATCCGATATATATCGGATTACCCAGCACGATAACATTATATTTAGAAGTAAATATAGAATTTAAAATATTTTTTAATAATCTTATATATTTTATTTAAATATAAATATATTTCGTAAATTTTAAAAAATTTGCATTACTATTTATTTATTATGGTTTTATACTTTTCATGTTGCTTTTTTAATATAAATTAAAATTTTTATCATGTTGATAACGTCTCATATCTCATGTAATTATCATATTATCTGGATATAAAAATGATTGTAAATATATCATGTAATTAACATTCTTATAAGTTAGAATTGGATAATAATTTGAGCCGCGCGAATGCAATACATTGGAAAATTATAGATGTTTATTTTGTGAGCGGTGAAAACGGCCACGTCGACCATATTCACATTTATAAGAACAATCCAACCTGCATTATTACTTAATTCATTTAGATCGAGAATTTAACTACCTTTTAACGTCAAATGGGACGGCCAGCCCAGTACTACTATCAACATTTTAGTCTATTAAATCAGATACGGTTAATTATATTTATCTTTATATTTAATATTACGTTAAGTTTATATTTTTAAATGTGACAAATATCTTTTTTTTTTTAAATATGATACATATAAAATAAATAATTTTGAGTAATAGTACTAATAACGAGTTGGAAATATTCTGATCAAAAATCTAATTTTAAACATCAAATAAACATATCTTATACACCTATTTTATTGCGCTTATTCTGTTCAGTAAATATCATACAATTATCAAATATCTACAGGAAAATACGGAAAAGTTGTATATAAAATAAAATTTAATTTAGGTGAAGAAAAAGAAGTAGCGTTGAATTAGAGAAAGTGGTTGCCTATAAATATAGTGAGCATTCATTCATTTCTCTCTACATCTGCAACTCACTGCTCCTCCTCTTCTAACAGAGGAAGAAACAAGCACTCACACGCATCTGCATATTCTCGAACACATCAATTCTCAGATTATGAGTACCCAGGCTGATTCCTCTGATTCGTAAGTTTTAACCTAATTCGTACTAATCAGTAATCACTACTCTTCCATTGCTTGCAATTTCTCCGTTTCTCTTGCTTTTCAAGTAACTACCGCCGGATATCTGATGGTTCTTTTGTTGGTCTGATCAGGAAAGGTGGGAAGAAGGACTTCTCTACTGCGATTTTGGAGAGGAAAAAGGCGGCCAATCGCCTTGTTGTCGATGAGGCGGTCAACGACGACAACTCCGTTATCGCCCTCCACCCCGCCACCATGGAGAAGCTCCAGATTTTTCGCGGAGACACTATTTTGATTAAGGTTTAATTTTAATTGCGAAATTTCTCAAAATTTAGTGTTTGTTGGGAGCAAGGGTTGTTATTAATGTTATTATTTTGAATGTTTCATCTGTTAATTTCTGGGGATTAGCATGGATTTGGAGGAGTTTTCTGATATATTTTGTTTGGTGAATTTTGCTTAAAAATTTGGCATAACATTTATCGCGATATTAACTTGGATGGAAATTGGAATGTAGTGTTTGGTAATTTACCTATCAGTGTCTATCTTTTTACCCGATAACTGTGACTTATGTGTGGAGTAACGAAGAACTTCTTGGTATAACATTGGCTAGTTTGGTTTTCGCTGAGTTGCTACTTTTGGAAGTGAGTGGTCATTGCACTGATCAGGAACCTTTAGGCAAGTGTCATCTGATCCGTACATGGCTTTATGTGTGATCTGTTTGAATAAATATCTATGCTTAAAAACGAGTTAGTATTTATGATAGCATATGGGGCCTTCACATATATTGTAACATAGCTTATAATGTCGGCCGTATGTTAAATGCCTAAAAATCCCTACTTTTCTTTTTGGCTGGGTTCTGGAAAATCATATTGTACTGAGATCCAGAAAGTGAGAGATACATATGTCAAAAGTTCTTTCTTGATGTTTTGACTTCTGAAGTTTCACACATCATCAAGTATTAATAATTTAATAACATTGCATGGAAGTTTCCTGAGTTCAAAATATTCAATTTTTGCACCTGAAAGTTGGAGTTGTCTTCTTATCTTGTTTACAGGGTAAGAAAAGAAAAGATACTGTCTGCATCGCCCTTGCTGATGATGCTTGTGAAGAGCCAAAGATTAGGATGAACAAGGTTGTCAGGTCAAATTTGAGGGTTCGACTAGGGGATGTTGTCTCTGTGCATCAGTGTCCAGATGTTAAATATGGACAGCGCGTGCATATACTACCCATGGATGATACAATAGAAGGTCTCACTGGGGATCTTTTCGATGCATATCTTAAACGTAAGCCCTTAAGATCTTGAAGAATTGTCATCTATTTCATGATTAAGAGTACATGAAAAAAGAAAAAAACTAATCTTTAAATATTGTCTGTAGCATACTTTCTGGAGGCATATCGCCCTGTAAGGAAAGGAGACCATCTTCTGGTGAGAGGTGGAATGAGGAGTGTGGAATTTAAAGTTGTCGAGACTGATCCCGGAGAATATTGTGTTGTGGCTCCTGATACTGAGATCTTCTGCGAAGGGGAACCTATCAGGAGAGAGGATGAAGATAGACTCGATGAAGTGGGCTATGACGATGTTGGTGGCGTTAGGAAACAGATGGCTCAAATCCGTGAACTAGTGGAGTTGCCACTGAGACATCCTCAGCTATTCAAATCTATTGGTGTAAAGCCCCCAAAAGGAATATTACTTTATGGACCCCCTGGTTCAGGAAAGACATTAATTGCTCGAGCTGTTGCTAATGAAACTGGTGCCTTCTTCTTTTTGATTAATGGCCCAGAAATTATGTCTAAGTTAGCTGGAGAAAGTGAGAGTAATCTGAGGAAGGCATTTGAGGAGGCAGAGAAGAATGCCCCATCTATTATTTTTATTGATGAAATCGACTCAATAGCTCCTAAGAGAGAGAAAACAAATGGGGAAGTTGAGAGGAGGATTGTTTCTCAACTCTTGACTCTCATGGACGGGTTAAAATCTCGTGCACATGTTATCGTTATGGGCGCGACTAACAGACCAAACAGCATCGACCCTGCTCTTAGAAGGTTTGGTAGGTTTGACAGAGAGATAGATATTGGCGTTCCTGATGAAGTTGGACGCCTTGAAGTTCTTAGGATACATACTAAGAACATGAAGCTTTCGGATGATGTGCGTCCTTCACCTTACTTAAAATTTACACATAGTTATATCCTTAGCATTCATAAAATACTAATGAGAAATTGAATGAAACTTGCAGGTTGATTTAGAAAAAATTGCAAAAGATACCCATGGCCATGTTGGTGCTGATCTTGCGGCTCTTTGCACAGAAGCTGCACTCCAGTGCATCAGAGAGAAAATGGATGTTATTGATTTGGATGATGATTCAATTGATGCAGAGATACTGAACTCCATGGCCGTATCAAACGATCACTTCCATACTGCTCTTGGAATAAGCAATCCTTCCGCTCTGCGGGAGACGGTAAGTAACCTCTATCTGCAGATTATAAAAACCTTTTTTAATCTTTTTATCATGCTGTGATATTATTCAAAATACTCCGTGAATTGGTGAACAGGTAGTTGAAGTTCCCAATGTCTCCTGGGAAGATATTGGAGGGCTTGAAAATGTTAAGAGGGAGCTTCAAGAGGTAATATAATTATAAATTCAGATTGTAGTTTTTATCTATTATGGGGGTGTTTGGTTGGTAAGATTAAATCTAGAGATTAAATTATCTCATGTTTGGTTTACAACATTACATTCAAGATTTGATCAAAAAGTTATCTAGGATAGCTAATACTATGATTTTAAGTCTTGGCCTACCCCTAGAGATAAGTTTTATCTTGGATAGAAATCCAAGATTGAATTTTGGTACTATATAATCTTATAAACCAAACATGAACTTAACGTACTAAAACCTTTTCATCTTTTTATAGACTGTTCAATATCCTGTGGAACATCCAGAGAAGTTTGAGAAATTTGGGATGTCACCTTCAAAGGGTGTTTTGTTCTATGGCCCTCCTGGGTGTGGGAAGACTCTTCTTGCCAAGGCAATTGCAAATGAATGTCAAGCCAATTTTATCAGTGTGAAAGGACCTGAACTGCTTACCATGTGGTTTGGCGAGAGTGAAGCTAATGTTCGTGAAATATTTGACAAGGCCAGACAATCTGCTCCTTGTGTTCTCTTCTTTGACGAGCTTGACTCTATTGCTACCCAGGTATGCAGTTTCTATCTTGTAGTATATGGAAATTAGGGGAACACTCAGATGCAAAGTTCCTTTTAGTATACTGGCATAGAACCTGTGGTACTTAATTCCTCTTGAACATAACTATCGCCTACAGTCATTGATTATGTTACTTGGTACAGAGAGGAAGCAGTGTCGGAGATGCTGGCGGTGCAGCTGATAGAGTTCTTAACCAACTTCTTACTGAAATGGATGGCATGAACGCTAAAAAGACTGTTTTCATTATTGGGGCTACTAACAGACCTGATATAATTGATCCTGCACTCCTTCGTCCAGGCCGTCTTGATCAGCTGATATATATCCCTCTTCCAGACGAGGATTCTCGTCATCAAATCTTCAAAGCGTGCCTCAGAAAATCACCTCTTTCCAAACACATCGATCTACGAGCTCTGGCCAAGTACACTCAAGGATTTAGTGGGGCCGATATCACAGAGATTTGCCAGCGGGCTTGCAAATATGCCATAAGAGAGAATATCGAGAAAGTATGTGTTTCTCTTCCACTTCTAGCTTCATTTTTCCTTTAATTGTAGTAATTCATAAAATATATCATATCTTCCTATCTGAGGCTTCTGACTATGGTATTGATATTTCAGGACATAGAAAGAGAGAGGAAGAGGAACGATAATCCTGATTCAATGGATGAAGATATGGATGATGAAGTGTCGGAGATCACACCCGCACATTTTGAGGAGTCGATGAAATATGCACGTAGAAGTGTGAGTGATGCTGATATACGCAAGTACCAGGCTTTCGCACAGACCTTGCAGCAGTCTCGTGGATTCGGAACAGAGTTTAGGTTTGTGGAATCGTCTGCGGGTGGGGTATCTGGATCCGACCCATTTGCAGCAGCGGGAGGAGCTGCTGAGGAAGACGACTTGTATAGTTAGCCTTCCGGAGTCCAAATATTTTAGTACTTTTGCATTTAGCAGTTATATGATTTCGAGGGTATGTGTGTTATTGCAGAACTATTTTTCCCTGCAATGGTTATCTTATTAGGCACTTCTAAGTTTTCTGTATTTATTTGGTTAGATTACTAGTATTCTGTGTATTTTGCTGATTCACATTTGACATTTCTCTAAACCAAACTAATATATTTTTAGTTTAAACCATTTTTTTTCATTTTTTTGGTTTGGTTTTAAATTAATTTTAATTTTTTAGCACTTTTTTTTGCGTTTTAATACCATAAATCTTCTTGATATTATATTTAATTCAACATCATCCACTAGGAAATGAAACAGAGAATAAAAAAGAAAGATATAAATAAAAATTTGGATTGTTTGATAATATAATAATACATTTTATGTATAAGTTTGATGCATATTTAATTCAAATTCTGGATTATAAATTTTACAAATTCAACGATCCAGATTGATTATTAGTTCTTACCTAATTAGTGGATATATATATATATATATATATATCCACTAATTTATTATAATTACATGATGAGCGTGTGCACCATGTATATAAGCTTGATTAATTGATTTAGTTAATTAATCATAAAACTATTCCTCAAACTCACTTCCAAGAACTTTGGATAATTTACACGCTAATGATCGCATCTAATTTAAATTAGTGGTATCAACTTTACATGTCACAATCAAAAACAGTTGACCATGAGTTTCGGGAATTTTTTTTAAATCTTTTCTACAATTAACTAAGACCTCTTTCAATCATGGCACGTCATTACTTTCGACCAGCTTGCAATTATAGCAATAACATGGAAGGGAGTTACGTCAAATTTAGCTGTATCATAGTTGAATATTCACCATCATTCTTCCACATATTCTTTTTAAAAATTTACTGTCATTGATGCTTTAAATTTGATGTTGATATTCAAAATTAGTCAAAGCATGTAGTGAAAAATAAATGATAATAGCAAGTTTAAAAAATTAAACATCGTTGAATATTCACCTATATTAAAAAATAGAAGATATTTTGCGAAGATAATTGGAATTTAAAAAAGGGCATGATATCATTTTGATATAGGTATTAGTATCTCCTAGGTTAATCCAAGGATCAAATTACATTTTACGGTGTCACATATATTATTATAATATATGCGGTTGATATATATGTAATTTGAGTGAGGAAATTAAAATTAAGTTGAATTAATATTAGTTTGTGTTGGTCCCGAAACGAGTGAACTGAGTGTATGGGGGGAATACACCAGTTAGATTTTTGCAAGTTAAAAACTTTTGTGCTTCTGAACTGAAGGGAGGTACTTCAGTGAGAGAGATGACTTTATAGATAGGAATCCTTCAGTCTACACTGAGTGTTTGACTGATGGACTAATATCTTAAGTGTGCGGAATGTGGTGGCTTTAAATCTTTAACTCGTTTGTTTCAGAAAACTTAATGCAATGTTTCTCTTTTCACTTAGTCAGTATTCAATTGATGATATATACTGGATAAGAGATACTGAAGATAAGAGAGAGAGAGACAGTGATTTGGTTTGCGTGGTTCGGAGATAAAAACTCCTACGTCCACGAGTTCTCGATGTTAGTCGAGGGTTTCCAACTTAATGGAGATGAAATAGTTCTTACAGTGATCAACCACGGTGGGATAGATATACAGATTTATCTGATCACTTCTAGCTTCGAAATTAATCTAATGCTAAACTATTCTTCGGTTACAAACTGATTGCTAAGAATACTAAATAATAGAATTTGAATGCTTTGGTGTTCTGAACTGAAAGCTTGAAAGCTTGAGAGTGATGATAGCAATAGCAAGTTGATAGCAGAGGTAACCGGTGTCGAAGCCTTTTGAAGTAGCGGAGTATATATAGTGTTCTCTAAAAAATATAGCCGTTGTGAGATAGAGCTTTAATTTGAATTTCTTCCCGTTGGAGCCTTTGACTTTTTGTCATGTTTGGTGTCTGACACAAGATCTTGTTCACCTAACCGAGATTTTTTGCTATAAGAGGAAAGCCTATGAAGTAGGCTGTAACTCAGTAGGGACTTCAGTATAAGTCTTCAGTGCAGACTTCAGTGTGGGCAATCAGTACTGAACTTCAGTTTGGCAATCAGTATGGACTTTCAGTACTGGTCTTCAGTGGCAGGAATACTTCAGTGATGGCTTCAGTTCTTAAAACTTTAGGACAAACTTTAGTGATGGTCTTTCAGTTTTAGAACTACTTGAATCTTCAGTGTAGACGTTCTTCAGTGTACCTGAAAAAATAGAACTCCCTAACATATGAGTTCTTAAACAAAACACTAAAATTCAGTATTGGTCTTATAACATCTTTCAGGGGAGGTATTGGGATCTGAATCAAAACACTTATAAAATATTTATATATGAATTTAATTGTGATGTCACATTGGTTGGCTTAGCTTAGGTGTATGTGTATAGCCTTGCCCTTTGGAGTGATGAAACCATGTTATATATAGAGTATATATTTACCTCATTCAACGACTTTGATTTTTGTTTGGTATAATAGAATTTTTCATAATTAGTTGCATTAATTGAATGATAAGGCAACACAAGACTTCAAGTAATTAATTAAATTCCATGGAGTAAGTGAGCAAGGTTGAACATATTATAATTTCTACTTAATGACACGCATTATATTACAGTATAATAGATCTGATTCACTAATAATCGATAGTCTACATTAAAAATAGGGATAATTGATATGCTAAATTCATAAACTAAGCATATTGCACATGAATTATAAAATTTGCTCTACAATATACCAACTATCATTTTTTAGCTAATTAATACATCGGACTATTTTTAGTCAAACTATTGCATACGTGGACCTGAATAACACATATGTATGTACACATCAGCTTAGCACGATTCCGTTCTGACTTAATATAAAAGATGCGTTTCTTCCTTAAGGAAAATGACGTCGTTTTGTTCCATTTTTTCCTAATTGCTCGATTCTAACCCGACGTCGTTTTTCTTAAGGAAGAAACGATGTCATTGAACGGCGTCATGTTAAGCTGATGTGTAAATATACGTGTGTTATTCAGGTCAATGTATGCAATAGTTTGACCAAAAGTAGCTCGATGTATTAATTAGCTAAAAAGTGTGATAGTTGGTGTATTGTGAGGAAGATTTTATAGTTCATGTGCAATACTAGAATTGATGGTTAATTTATATATTTAACGACAATTATCCCTTAAAAATATATATGAAGTATATAGTAGTACTAGAATATTTAACTAGGATTATTATTAGTATTATTATTGAAGTTTGGTAATATAAATTATAATTCTATTTAATATTATCTAATTAAGAAAAATATTGCAACAATTAAAAAATTATTGCCCTTATATACCCATCCAATTTCTTCATTAATTATAGTTTAACGCATATATTGATTCACAAATGAAAAATTGTGATTAAAACTCCAGGCAGAAGTATGGTTTAGAAGGGGAAATATTAATTTAAGTTTCTCATTTTTTCCACCGGACAATTATGATACATTTATTAAGGTTAATTTGGCAAAATGTACATTTGTGGATTTATTTATCATGTGATTCATGTGTCCAACTTAGGACGATTTGTAGGAGTACGTGTGTATAGGTTTTCAAGGGACGTTTGTAAGTCTTTAAATAAATTAGGACAGCTCTATATGCTAACATTACTTTTTCATGATCTGAAAAGTGTAGTGAAATAACAATCAGATTTTTAAAGCAAGTGCTTCTTCCAAGAATGGGAAGCGGTGTCACGTATCTAATTAATTTCTAAGAATTGGCTAGCTAGGGAATCCACACTTTTCACCTAATAAAGGTTACATAAGTTACAAAACTATTACACAAAGAAAAAGGGGGAAAAAAAAAAGTTTTACAATGCAATCGTAATTTTAGACTAATAATTTTTAACATGAACTACAAGAAAAAACACTTTTAACAAGAGTAAAAATTATACTATACTGTCATTATTGATTTTTAACTAAAAAATCAATAATGAGAGATGGCGATAGTCGGAAAATTTTATCACTAAAAGTTATTAGTGATGAAAATTTAATTTTTAATTACAATTTTTATTTTCACTAAAAACATTTTTCTACAATTAATGATGATATATTTCCTTTCATTAATACTTTCATCACTAAAAGTCTTTTTTTAGTGATGAAAATTAATGAGTTGCAATTGATCTTTTTGGATTCAAGAATTTATCTGGCCATAAAGACCTCAACTTTTTTATTTGTGTTTCAATATAACCTGAAATATATTATATATAACTTTATCAATAATAGTATATTTTGTTATAATTATGATTTCTTTTTCACTTTCCATCAAATGTTTGATATTTTTCATTGTCCATTCCCGTTTCCCTATACTAATTTAATTTTTATTATTTATCAATATAATATTGAATTTTTATCAAATAGTATCATTATCGTATCGGGTCAAGTTCGGAAAAAAAACCGTAACAGTTTAATTCTCATTTGATTCGAATTTGGAACATTCAACTGGCGTTCAAATTTTAAATTTATTATATCCTTAACAAAATTTAAATTTGAGTTCAAACGGATTGAATCATTATCATATTTATCCTATAATGACTCTAAAACATCCAAATTGCCACCGCCGCATAATTCTGCACAAGTATAAAAATGCCCACGATGATGACTTGTTGGAGTAGGAAGTGTGATTAGTCTATGAATTGTTTTTTACATAAATTCCTTACACTCGAAAATATGTACACGTATGCGAGTTTAATTTCTTTTATAATTAGGTATATATTTATAATTGAAAGAGAGAAATCAAGGATCCAGATTCCAGACTGCTCGTAAATATAATAATGTAAAACGAAGAAAATGCAAAAGCAGAGAGGTAGAAAAAGCTAATTCATATTTGCATAATATGGATCGGAGGACAACTGATAAATAAAACAAACAACTATGGATTGTATTGTATGCGTAAAGGTAATAATATTACAATCTTTAATTCGTTGAGCAAAAACAGGCGAATTGAATGCCTAATTAGCAGATATATCCCAACATCATCATCATCATCATTCCCCACTCAACTTGTTTATCGCCGCCTCACACATAGTTTGGAGTTGCGTTAGGTGGTGTTGGGGCGGAGGCGATGCGGTT